>MU273482.1:0-40477 GCA_022160365.1 Vararia minispora EC-137
GCGCGGAAGAAGAGTGGTGGGCGCGAGAGGCCAAGCTTGTTGTAGTTTAGCGCTTAATCCGTGTCGATGAATCCCGACCGATTTGGCGGTTAAGCGCCCATACCCTCAGAAATCTCTATAATGGAAATTTTGATATGCGAATGGGGTCCAGAGAGGCTAAATACGAAGTTTCCAGGAGCAGGGATGAAAACTACGGTTTGACATGAACTTCGTGCGCCAACCATACTGTAGGAGGCAGTACACGCGAGAGAAAAGTACCGGCCTAGCGGCCCGGTGAACGTGGCTGCGTGCTAGACGCACCCAGTTCGACACCTTATGTAAGCCACCGGCCTTCCGTTGACTTCCGCCTTGCCACCCTTACGCCTTCGCGCTCGATCGCCACCGTCGGTCTCGCCACACACGCTCGCCCGACTGCTCACTCTCATCCTCTGTTGCTCGCTACATGCATTCCTCATCTGTATATATATCCACGCCCCGACGCTAGGTCGGGGCATCATCGGTTATAGGCCTATTCCTTATATATTCGACGCCACAGCGTCGTCTTGTTGTTTCTTGCCTCGTTCCCCGCTCCCGCTAGTGTTCCCGCCGATCCCGGCAGGTTCCACTTTTGAAACAACACCGACTCCGCTGTCTCCCCGTTTTCCCCGCATCTGACACCCGTCGCCCACCTCGTTCATCCTGGCAAATCAACCGACCCCCAGATACAATACCCGATCCGCCTCTCGCACCTCGACGCCGGTCTCGACGCCGACCACAGACTCCTTCGTCTTCGGATACCACGTCCCCTGATACCCCGTCCTCTGGTGTCCCCGTACACACCGTCCCTGCCCCTGTCACCGTTACCGCTACAGCGGCACCTGCACACACCCCCACCGCTCTTCCCCCGGTTCCCTCGTCCGCGCCGGCCTCCGACACTGAAGACTCCGACGACGACTCTGTAATGCTCGCCGTCACCTCAGCACCGTCGGGTCGCGCCACGGCGATCGCTGTGAACGACCGTTCGGCTCCGCAATTAACCGCGGGCATACACACCCTCGAAGCCGTCACCGACTACATCCGCCTGTGCCGGAACTTCTTCGTTAACAAACAAGTCGCGCCCAAGGAGCAGGTTCGCCGCATAGCCCACCAGATCGCCGATCCCATGTTCGCAAACTGGGTGAACGCCAACGCCACCACGGTCTACGCCATGACCTTCGACTCGTTCTCCACGGAGATCTACAACCGCCTCCTCGGCCGTCGTTGGGCGGCCAAGCAAGCCAACGCCGTTAGACGCCTTCGCCAAGGCACGGGAACGTTCGATGCCTTCAAGAACGCCGTCCTTTCCGGCAACGCACTCCTCATCTCCAGCTCGCATGCCTTGTCCGAAGACGCGCTCCAGGCCACTCTCCGCGCGGGCCTTTGCGCTGCCTTGCGGGTCGAGGTTGATCATGCCGAGCTGGACCCTGCGATGAGTTTTGATGACTGGTTGGACGAGCTCGAACGTCTTGACCAGCAACGGCTGGCTAAGGCAGAGACGCTCGACCCCCTCATCACCCAGCTGGTCAACCAGAGGCTTCGTGACCTCGGGCTCAGCACCTCCACTGCCCACAAGTCATCCCGTGGCCTGTCCCGCTCCGCCAAACCGACTCCCGCCGCCTCTGCGGACGCCCCGACCCCGATGGATCCTCACCCTCGTCAGACGCCCCGACTCACTGACGAGGAACACGATCGTCTCCGGCATGCGGACGGCTGTTTCAAGTGTCGCCGTTTCTATGCCGGACATCGGTCAAACTCGTGCAACATCCCCGTGTCCGACCGTTTCCTTGGAAAGATCACGGAAGCTGCCACTCTCGCCGCCATCGCCTCCCATGCCACGCCGGTCGCCCCCTCGGTCAATGCCGTGAATGCTATCGATACCGCTGGCCGCCCGCGTTGGGGACTTCGGTGGGAGGATTTGTGTCCGTGATTGAGGGTGATCCGTCGCTGAGCGACGATGACGACGAGTGCGTGTCCCCTAGCTCTTCGCCTGTTCCCTCGTCCCCTTGTGCATCGTTTCCTGTCTCTGTTCCCCTGCTTGTGTGGAAGGCCCGTGTTTGCGGGGTCTCTCCACAGGACCTCTCTGCTCCTGCCTCTTCTGCCCCTGTGTCTGAGCTGGACTGCCTTATTGACGATGGATCACAGTTCGTTTTGATCCGTGACGATGTCGTTTCGGCATTGCGTCTCCGTCGCCGCACCCTGCCCAAACCCATGTCTTGGGGCACAGCTGTTTCTCGTCGCTCCCCTGTTTCTTCTTCTTGTGGCTCCTCGTCTCTGGATCCCGGACTCGTAACATGTACGCACTTTGTGCGTCTCCAATTAGAGTCCTTAGACGGATCTTTCTCTTCCCGTTCCGTTCGTGCCTTGATTGCACCTGTCTCCCTCGCCTTCCCTGTGATCCTGGGTCTCCCTTTCCTTGTTGCAAATACAATTGTGGTTGATCATGAGCGTCGTTCTGTTGTTTGTCGTGATCTTGACTATGATCTCCTTGCGGACTCTCCTTGTGCACGGGGTCCTCGTGTGGGGCGCAGGACTCGTGAACGCGTGCTCCGTTCTGCCAAGGCTGCTGCACATGCCGCCCATAGGGCACAGGAGGCCTGCACGCGTGCCTCCATGGCCGCGGTGCAGGTCGAGCTTGCTGATCGTCTTTTGCCCCATTTAGCTGAAGTGTCTCGGACTGCTGAGGCTGTTCTTTTGCCTGACCTCGCCGCTGCGGTCTCCGGATGCATCGACGAATTATCCCATCTGCCACCGGTGGATCGGCTCCACGAGCTTGACCGTCGCATGAAAGCCAAGTTTGCCGATCGTTTCCCGACCGACATCCCTCCGGTCGACCAGTTGCCCTCCGACATGTTCCATCGGATCACGCTCAAGGATGCCGACGCCACTGTTCGATGCCGGCCGTATCCCTGCCCTCGCAAGTACCGTGAGGCGTGGCAGGTGCTGCTCAATCAGCATCTCGCTGCTGGCCGCTTGCGGCCGTCCTCCTCGCCGTTCGTTTCCCCGTCCTTTATCATCCCTAAGGCTGATCCTATGGTGCTGCCTCGCTGGGTGAATGATTATCGCCGGCTCAACGCAAATACGGACTAATGCTTTCTTCCAGACCCGTATGCATCCGGACGACATCAAGTACACGGCGGTGCATACTCCTTTTGGACTGTACGAGTGGACGGTGATGCCCATGGGTGGCCGCAATGCGCCAGCGACTCATCAACGCCGTGTGACCACCGCGCTCCATCCGCTCATCGGGAAGATCTGTCATGTCTACCTGGATGATATCGTCATCTGGTCTAATTCAGTGGTGGAGCACGTCCGCAACGTCGAAGCGGTGCTCGAAGCGCTACGTGCTGCTTCCCTTTTCTGCTCTCTGAAGAAGACGTCTCTGTTCTGCACTGAACTTTCCTTTTTAGGGCACATCATCTCGGCTCGCGGCATCGAGGCTGACCTGTCCAAGGTTGGGCGTATCCTCGACTGGCCCCGTCCCCGTTCAGCGAAGGACGTCCGCGCCTTTCTTGGACTTGTCCGATACATCGCGTCGTTCCTTCCAAACCTGGCTGAGCACACCCGCGTGCTGTCTCCTTTGACAATGAAGGAATGCGACAAGAAGTTTCCCGTTTGGACTGCCGCACACCAGGCGGCTTTTGACGCGGTGAAGTCTATTGTCGTCAGCCGTGACTGCCTGACCACTATTGATCACCAGAACCCGGGTGACAACCGGATTTGGGTGACCACCGACGCCTCCGATTTCCGCGCGGGTGCGGTCCTCTCGTGGGGCCCGACATGGGAAACGGCGCGCCCAGTTGCTTTCGATTCCTACGCCTTCAAAGGTGCCGAGCTCAACTACCCTGTCCACGAAAAGGAGCTGTACGCTATTGTCCTGGCACTACGGAAGTGGCGCTCGGACCTCCTCGGTTCCCCCTTTACGGTGTGTTCCGACCACCGTACCCTGGAACACTTCATGTCGCAGCCGATGCTGTCGCGCCGCCAGACGCGCTGGCAGGAACAGCTTGCTGACTACGACTTTTCCATCGAGTATCTGCCGGGTGAGCGGAACTCGGTTGCTGACGCCCTGTCCCGTCTTGACTCCGATGCTCCGGGCTCGCCACTTTCTGCTGTTGTCGGCTTGTGTGCGGGAGATGCCGTGCTCCTGCGCGGCGACTCCGCCCCTGCGGTCGCATCCGTCGCTTCTGTCGCCGTCGATGCTTCTTTCCTGTCCGACGTCCGGGCCGGGTATGCCCGTGACCCCTTCTGTGTGCGTCTGTCGCGCAATTTGGGTAGTGTTCCTGGGGCGAGCGAGCGGCAGGGTCTGCTCTTTGTCCGCGATCGTCTCGTCATTCCCCGTGTTGGGTTGCTCTGCCAGACGCTGTTTGAGCTGGCCCATGACGCCCTTGGTCATTTTGGGCTGGACAAGTCTTTCGCCACGTTGCGGGCTTCATACTACTGGCCGGGCATGCGCTCGGACCTGGACCTGGGGTATCTGAAAGGCTGCGCTGACTGTCTCCGGAACAAGTCTCCGACTCAGCGGCCTGCGGGTCCGTTGCACCCGTTGCCGGTCCCCGACCGGCGGGGCTCTTCCGTCGCCATCGACTTTGTCGGACCTCTTCCCAAGGAGCTCGGGTTCGATCGCCTCGTCACCATGACCGATCGTTCGGGCGCTGATATTCGGCTTGCGCCGTGTACAACGACCATGACGGCTGAGCAGTTCGCCGCCATCTTCTTTGATGTTTGGTTCTGCGAGAACGGTATGCCAGACGAGATTGTGTCGGACCGGGATGCCCTTTTCATGTCCCGGTTCTGGACGGCCTTGCATCGCTTGACTGGTGTCAAACTGAAGCTGTCTAGCTCGTACCACCCGCAGACAGACGGCGCGAGCGAGCGGACTAACAAGACCGTAATTGAGGCCCTTTGTTTCCACGTGAACCACCAGCAGCACGGCTGGGTCCGCGCGCTGCCTCGTGTACGCTTCGCCTTGATGAACACAGTCAACGCTTCAACGGGATTCTCTCCTTTCCGACTGCACATTGGGCGCTCTCCCCGTCTTATTCCGTCGCTTCTCTCTCGCTCACCCGCTCCGGTTCAGGATCTGGGCATTGATGCGGTGCAGGCCGAACGCTTCCTGCGTGCCTTCGAGGATGACATGCGCGCAGCTGCAGACAACCTCTTGGCGGCAAAGGTCGACCAGGCCGAGTTCGCTAACCGCAAGCGCGCCCCGGAGCACGTGTACTCGGTCGGGGATCGTGTGCTTTTATCGACTTTTCACCGGCGCCACGACTATGCTGCGGGTGACCCTGCCCGGACGGCGAAGTTTATGCCCCGTTTCGACAGGCCATATGTTGTGTTGCTCGCGCACCCCGAGCGCAGTTCTTACACTCTTCACCTGCCGAACAACCCTCGCTTACATTCCACCTTCCACTCTAGTTTGCTGCGCCCGTACTTCGAGGTCGACCCGAACATCGCTCCCGACCATGTGTTGCCTCGCCCGGGCCCTGTCGTCACGCCGGGTGGCGCCGAGGAGTTCTTCGTCGACCGCATCATCGATGAGCGCCGCGTGCGCCGGAAGACGGAGTACCTGGTGACGTGGCAGGGCTGGGGCCTTGAAGACGCCCGCTGGCTCCCGGCTGCGGAGGTGGATGACTGTGCAGCGCTGGACGAGTGGTTGGCTCGGAAGTCCTCAAGACCGCGTCCCTCCGTGCCGGTGACTCCGAGCAACGTCCCGCCGGCTCCTGTCCCTGCTCGCCGCTCGGCTCGCCTCCTGGCGTCCGCGGCTCGCAGCGGGGATTCAACCCGGGGCCCCGGTTGACCGAATACACCGCGTGCACCCCTGCAAGCTTGCGGTAGGATTGGTTCTTTCAGAGGGGGGAGGAGTGTAAGCCACCGGCCTTCCGTTGACTTCCGCCTTGCCACCCTTACGCCTTCGCGCTCGATCGCCACCGTCGGTCTCGCCACACACACTCGCCCGACTGCTCACTCTCATCCTCCGTTGCTCGCTACATGCATTCCTCATCTGTATATATATCCACGCCCCGACGCTAGGTCGGGGCATCATCGGTTATAGGCCTATTCCTTATATATCCGACGCCACAGCGTCGTCTTGTTGTTTCTTGCCTCGTTCCCCACTCCCGCTAGTGTTCCCGCCGATCCCGGCAGGTTCCACCTTAGACCACTTCCAAACCTCACACGTCCTTCTTCCGCCATCTCCCTCTATGATGAATACTGGAACAGAGGCGTTTGGGACAAGTGGACATGGGGATGACTTCTGGCAAACACTGTGGCAGACAAACGGGTCATATGACACCTGAGCTTCCGAGGGACCACCCATGTTTAAGGACCAATCTATAGCTTCAGGTGCGTCGCTGCGAGAATCCCACGTAGTTAAAGTGCTGACAATCGTGGTTCCAGGAGCATGATGAAGAGTGGCGGCGCGTAGACGAGTTGTTCTCCCGCATTTCCGCAGCGGCATTGTATCCGTCCAAATATCACAATACGTACGATTCCACAATTTCAAAAGCCCTAGCCCAACCCCCGTGCGTATGTACTAGTTCTGTGTTCCGTATTCCATCTATGCTCTCCCCATTCTCCGCGAATCCTGCTTTAACGAAAAGCAGATTTCCGCTTCCTCTTATGCGTGTGTACATGCGCCCGCCTTCGGGGCATGCGTTCTGTCGATCGAATAACATTCCATCTCGGTTCTCACGATACGCTAGTACATGGCAATTTGTACGGCCTGACCAGCTGCCTAAACCGACTTTCCGCATGCATGTCCCGCTCCGTCGCGCGTTGCAAAGGTGCGAGGGGCTATCCACGGCGTATCGCCTGCTCGTGGTGGTAGTAGCGGTCCTAGATACACGGGGCGACGCGGCGCGTACTCTACTCCAGACAGCGCTTCTTGCCTCCTCCCTCCATCTACCTGCTCCTTTCCCACGCTTGAACCCTCCCCCCCACACTTCTCTCGCTCTACGGCAATCCCGCCTATCTATCTCTCGTTTTCCCCAGTCTCCTCGTCTTCAAGCTCTCCACCATAAACACCCGTTATCCTTCTACAAAAACGTCTCAAATCCCAGAAAACCTTTTTCAGCCTGTCTTTGCTGCTGCCATGGCCTCTCCTGGCCACGTCCTCGTCCCCAACTCCCAGTCGGAGGCCCTTCCTGGCTCCATCCAGGCCCTCCCCCCCACTCTGCCGCCCCCAGGGTCTACTCCTGCCCCACTTCTGTTTTCGCAAGCCCCTCCCGCTGCCCGCATCGACGACGCTGATGCTGAGGCCATCCTTGGGCCTCGTTCCTTCCCTCGCCTGCACCACGATGGTCCGGACCGGGTCCCCTCCCCGCTCCGTGACCTGCCCACGCCTATCGATCAGTCCCATGCCCAGGACACGTCTTTCCCTTACCCCTGCAATCTCCGTGGCCGCAAGGACACCGGGAGTTCGTGCATCGCCCTCATCGCCACCTTCTCCAACGTCGTCTCCTTCCTCCAGGATAGCAAGGAGCTCCTGCAAATGCTCCATGCGGACGACCCCCGGACCCACTCCGACCTAGTCCTCCCCCTGCACCGGGGCCTGTGCGCGCAGGTACGCGCCTTCTACAATGTCTTCCTGCCTGGCGAGGACCACCCGGTTGAACCAACCGCCGAGCGGGCTGTCCGCTCGAGTGTTCTCTCTGGTCCTCCCCCCCGCTTCCCGTCCCGCCCTGCTCGCTCTGCCTGGTGGGACCCCACCCTTGCATCCCCTATGCGCCACTCCCCGGATGATCCCCCCCCTCCTGTCCCCCCAGCTGACAAGGACAAGGGCAAGGTGGCCGCTGCTGCTGGCCCCCACGTCACGTTTACCGACGCCCGCCGACAGGCCCCTCCGGCGGGCCCCAAGTCCTATGCCGCCGCTGCAGCCCCGCGGGCCCAGTGGTCGAAACCCTCCAAGGATAAGGCTCAAGCTGTCCTGGACACCTTTCGCGCTCTCTCAGGCGCTATGCCTGGCCGCCCCGCTGCTGAGGTCATGAAGGCCGCCGAAGCCGCTGTCGATTCCTCCGGCCCACCGGGAACACCTGCCAAGTCCCCAGGGCGTCGTGCTGCCCCCCTCCCTGCCGGTGGCAATGTCCGGGCCCCTGCTATCCCCAAAGTCCGCAGTGCCCCACGGGGCGCCTTCAACCGCATCACCGTCAAGTACCTTTGCGAGGAGCGTCCTGCCGTATCCTTCTCTCTCCGCGACGGCCCCGTCTTCGAGCGCTTCCTGCGCGTGCGGGATGAACGTGTCCGGGGCAAGGTTGTCCCGGCCGAGTGTCCGAAGCCCTCCTCCGTCCAGTGGCGCGGCGCGGACGGCTGGGAATTCAACTTCCAGTCCAAGCCCCCCGAATATGTTGATGCTATCTGCGTTGACGCCCTTCGCACTTTCGACGACATGCCGGACCTTGAGGCGGTCCGCTTCACCTTCAAGAACACCGTGGTCTTCCGGCGCGTCCCCGTCAAGCGCCCTGACGGCTCTGCACTCCCCCTCACGGAGGTCTATCGCACCCTCGTCGATGTCTTTGACGGCATCAACATTATCGGCATGCCCCACATCGTCTCCTCCGGCGACGACCTCTACGGTCACATGTTTGTCGACTTCCACGACGATGCATGCAGCAGCGTCCTCCGCGTCCTCATCAAGACCATCATCATGCTCAACGGCCTCGCCGTGAGGGCTGTACAGGCACAGAACACCCGCCTGGCCTCCCCCTACTGCCATAACTGCCACGGTTGGGGCCATTGGTCCTCCCAGTGTCGCTCGTTCACCGTGCGCTGCCCCCGATGTGGCCAGGGTCACGACGAGCGTGATCACGATGCCATTACCAACTCCGCTCCCGCCAAGTGCCACAACTGCGGTGGCGCCCACGTCGCTTACTCCCCGGAGTGTGACTTCTTCAAGAATCGGCGTGACCCAGAGTGGATGCGCACCCACAAGCCTGTCCGCCTCCAGAAAGCCCCGCGCCCCGCTCGCGATGCCTCGGTGTCTGCTGGAGCCCAGACTGCCAGTGCTGCCTCTTCGAAGGCGCCAGTCTCGTGCATTCGTATACGTGGCCCGCGCACACCCCCCCTGTCCCAGACAGCGGGCGCTGGCCCCTCCCGTCCTGCGATGGTGGTTGATGCATCATGAATGATCTGCCTGGCGATACTAATTTATTACGTTTGGTCTCCTTTAACTGTAACCGCTCCTCGGCTTCCCTGTCCTCGCTTCTCGAACAACGCGCATCTGATACTGACATTCGCTTCATACAGGAACCTCCTTATTCAGTCCTCAAGCGCGTCCCGTCGGCCACTAACCCTGACGGCGACGAGTTCTTTGGCACAACTGCCTCCGACGCCTGGCTCCTTCTTCAGGTCAATGACCTGCGTGCCTCACGCGTCTCCTGCTATGTCCACAGGCGCTGGGCGGGTGCCTCCCCCAAGACCCGTCACGACATCATCGACCACCCGCACATTCTGTGCTTCATGCTCAACTTCTTTGACGGGCCACGCTTCTTCATGAACGTGTACGTCCAACCCGCCACTCGCGCTGCCGTCCCTGCCCTTCAGGCACTCGACGACCCTCCTCACTTCCATATCATCGCCGGTGATTTCAACACCCACCACTCTGCTTGGGAATCGCGCCAGCCGAACTCTGCAGCTGGGCAGGCCCTCCTCGAGCTCATGCCTGAGTTTGGGGTTCAACTCCTCAATCAGGTTGATGTCCCTACCCACTTCCCTCACAACCTCCGCCTGCGCCCGTCGGTCGTGGACCTGTGCTGGATGGACCCCCTATGGGGCGACCACCCTCTCACATCCTTGTCTGTTGACACTTCCGGCTCATTCCTCTCCGACCACGCCACGCTGGACATTCGGTGCGCCCTGCGCCCAGAGTTTGTCGCTGTCCCCCGACTCGTCCCTGGCTCCGACAAGGAGCTGGAATTCTTCGAGCGCGTCCTTCGCGTCTTTGAGGCGCACGCACACGACGACCTCACCTCCCCGGCTGCCATCGAGGCCTCGGTCGAGGCCATCTTCGCGGCCACCGACACAGCTTTTGACGCCCTCGCGAAACGCCCCTCCTTCTCCCGCGTCTCCAAGGCCTGGTGGACCCCGGCATGTTCCGAGGCCATCACTGCTTTCCGGGCGCACCGATCACCAGAAACTCGCAAGGCCTTCTATCGCGCCATCCGCTCCGCCAAGCGGGACCACTACGACCAGGTCATTGCCAACATGTGCGCTTCGGGGCGCATGTGGTCGCTCACCAACTGGTGCAAGCCGCGCCCTGTCGCCACCACATCCCACATCAAGGGCCGGGATGGCCGCCCACTCCACCATCTCCCGGACTTCTTCCAGGGCTGCCACGAGCAGTTCTTTGCCGCCGCCGACCGCCCTGTTGACCTGTCCATTGTTGATGCAGTTCCTGCCGTCCCCACCCGACCCATGTTTCGCATCTCAGCTCACCAGGTTCTTGACGCCCTTGCCGGCACCTCGGCACGTTCAGCTCCCGGCCCGGACCACATCACGTGGCCGTGCCTCAAGATGCTGGTCAAGTCACGCTCTGTCCTTGCGTTCCTCGCGCGCCTCTACACCGCGTGTCTCACATGTGGCCACTGGCCACGGCGCTTCAAGTCCTCCATCACCGTCGTCATCCCAAAGCCCAAGAAGCCCGCCTACGATGTCTTGAAGGCATACCGGCCCATTGTGTTACTCTCCTGTGTTGGCAAGCTTGGCGAGAAGATCTTCGCTGACACCCTACAGTTTGAGGCCCAGCGCTTTCAGCTCCTCCACCCATCCCAGTGCGGGGGTGTCCGCGCGCACTCCACTGAAGATGCGGGCGTACTGCTTGTTAACCACATCCGCCGCTATCGGGGCCGAGGCTTGGCCACCACCTGCCTCGGGTATGACCTCGAACAATTTTTTCCTTCCCTTAACCACGACTTGCTCGTGTTGACCATGCGCCGGCTGGGCTTTGCAGACCAGCTGTGCACTTTCTTTTCCAACTTTCTTATTAACCGCTACACACAGTTTTTGTGGGCGAACCACCTTTCTGAGCCAGTCAATGCCTCCGTAGGCGTTGGCCAGGGTTCCGCCCTCTCCCCCATTCTCTCGGCGCTGGCCATCGTGCCGGCGCTTCATGTCATTTCCTCTTTTCTTCCGCTGCCGGCACGGGATCTCGCCGCGTCGCAGCTCTTTTATGTTGACGACGGGATGCTTGCCATTTCCTCCCCGTCGCTCGAGACCAATGTTCTTCTTCTGCGCACGTTATACCCCCGCATCGCCTCTACGTTTCGTCGTCTCGGCGTCCTTGTCGGAATTGACAAGAACGAGATACAGCACTTCCCCACCGCACATTACAATGGCTCTCTCCCTGCCCTGCGTCTCGAGGACGAAGGGGCAGTGGCTACCATCCATGCGAAGCCTGTGTGGCGCTGGATCGGCTTCTTCCTCGACCCCAAGCTCTCCTTCCGCTATCACGTCCATTTCTACGCTACCCGCTCCCTCTCTACGGTACGCACGTACTCGCTCCTTGGCAACTCCAACCGCGGCCTCTCCCCCACCCAGAAACGCCGCCTTGTGATTGGCTGCGTTATTCCCCTCATGACTGTTGGCTTCCGTCTGTGGTACCGTCCCTCCGGCGTTAAAGGCCTCACCCAGGACCTGCAGGTGGCGCTTAACGCCTCTGCACGCTGGATTCTGGGGGCGTTTCGCACCTCCCCCGCTGGTGGGATGGGCTTGCTTGCTGGCCTGCTTCCCATGCGTCTCCTTGTTCGTCGGTTATGGGAACATTCCATCATTCGCTTCCAGTCCCTTCCCCCCTCACACATTCTCCGTCGGGCTGCATCCGAGGACTTCCGTCCCAGGGCCGAGCCGCTCTATACTTATGCACCTCACTTTACGTGCCACCTCCCCGCCTCCACCCTCCCTCTACACACCCTTCTTACGCATGCCGCGCCTCACCTCGAGCCGGTTGCCCACTCCCTAGCTGAGCTCCAACCGGGGCAACGCATCCTCGACTGCTTTGGCGATCGTATTGTTCCCCATTTTGCGCACCCTAAACGCACCTCCCGCAAGTACGGTAGATGGCTTGAATCCCTCCATACCCACATCGCTTCCCTACGTACTAAGAACCACGTTGTGTATGCCTTCACTGACGGGTCGGCCCTCACAGGAGCTTCTCGGAAGTCCACTGCTGCCTTCGTCGCCCGCCGTGCCAACACCCAACTCGCCGATCGTGCCATTGGGTGCGGGAATGTCGTCGCCTTCGACGCAGAGTCCTATGCCATCACCATGGCACTCAATGTTCTTGTCCAGCAGGATGCCGAGGAGATTCACATATACTCGGACTGCATCTCAGCTATGTCCACTTGCTTCGACCCCTCCCCACACTCTTCGCAATCGGCTCGCATCCTCGCATGCTCCATCATCCGCCCCTGGCTGGAGGCCTCCCCTACCCGCATCGTCCACCTCTATTACGTCCCTGGCCACTCTGGCTTCGCACTTAACGAACACGTCGACCGGCGTGCCAACACCGCTGCACGCACCCTCGCCCAACCCCCTCTCACTTCCGTTGCACGACAGCGCGAAGTCTCGGCGAAGCGTGCCCAAGTCGAGTGGCAGCACCTTGTGCGCCTTGCTTCCTTCCGCGGCCATGCCTTCCTCTTCAGTCGTCGGGCCTTAAAACCATCCACCCGCAAAGGCGGCCCCTTCCTCCGCCTCCCTGACATGTCCACGGAACTCTGCGCTCGCGCATCCCGCGCCATCCTTAACCACGCCCCCACTGGCGAATTCCGCGCTCGCTTTTTCCCCCGTGAACCGCGCGAGTGCCCCGTCTGTCACACCTTCCAAGATCGGCGACACATCCTCAACGAGTGCACACGGTACCGACGACCGCAGCGCAACTTCCAGGAGTTCCTTCGTGATTCCAGCCACCCCGGTAAGGCTTTCCTTAAATTCCTTCGCGATAACCCGACTGCCTTTGCATTTGCCGATGCCCCCCCCGCTCTGTAGGGCTGCTTTGCCCTCCCCTCTGTAATCCTCTCTCTTCGCTTCTTGCCTCTCTCCCCCCGCTCTTACGGCCGTCGGCCCGCCCTTACTTTACGCCCTCTCGGGCCTTGCATACGCCGCCCTGCGGCCGCACACCGGCGCTTGCGCCTCCCTCCTCGCGGGAGTACTATACGTAGCTCACCCCTGCCCCGTGTCTGTCTGTATCCGGCTACGGCCGGCGTGGCTCTGGCTTTGCCGTCACGTTAATCCGGTAGTACTGCGGTAATACCATAGATTGAAGAAGAAGAAGTACTCTACTCCAGATCACGTGCTACCCCTACTCCAGCGTCGGCCGCGCATGAAAGTTAGCAAACTTTTCTCCGCTTGTATGCGTGCAGCGATGCCGTATCAAGAGGCAGCCGTCTCGGGCGACGGTCGCCCCGTCACTCCATCGTATATACCTGGATCGTCGACCGCCGATGGTGTACCCGAGACGGTGTTGCGAAAGAGCCGGATACCTCACGAGACCTAGTACTGGAAGATGGAGTTCGGGCGAAGAGCTACGTTCGGTGGCAGCTGATCCCGAAGACCGTCGTGCAATCGACATGTTCCGGATGGAGAAGAAGACGCGCAGAACACAGTGCGGAATCCCGATGAGTCGAGCAGAACTCGCGCGGCGTGCACCAACCACAATAGTCGTAGTGAACAGCCGAGCTAGTGTTCTACAGCACGAACGTCTCAAAGGCGTCCCCAGAGAAGTCAAGTGCAGACAGATACCAGTGCAGCCTTTGCATGGCCGTACGGAGAACCGGTGGCAGCTACTTCCCTGGTGACCTCCATATCGATGCGGGGAAGTTTGACGCACTCGGGCCGAGGACCGATGCGCTCGTGCTCCAGCTAGGACGCAAGTGAGGGGTGATATTGCAGGGACAACTCCGATCTGTCCCTAGGCAAACGCGGGTCGAGCCCTAGAGCACCGCAAATCCGACCCTAGGACAACGCAGGTGACCTGCGACGGCGCAGGCCGACGCGCTACGCCGGCGGACCCTGCGCATGCGCTCCGGCTGGCCCGGGCTGACGCGGGTCTGGGCCGGCGCGGCGCGGGAACGCGGTGTGCGTGCGGGCGGCCGGGCGCGGATAACGTGTCGGCCGGCCGCATGCGGATAGGGTGTGCGCAGGCCGGAAGCGGACAGGACGTGTGTAGGCCGGCGCGGGACGCAAGGGTGAGGACAGCGGCAAGTATCACATTAATGGGCCGGCAGCGCACGGACGAGGGAAGTGTGCGCGGCAGGGGTGCGGTTCGCGCGAGGCCGCCAGCGGCACGTACTAGCGAAGTACATACGTTTCTAGCGTGCCCCCAATTTTTTTTTTTCGTATTGTCGCATCCAGCTCGAAGCGCGCGCAAGGGTTCTCGAGCGGCTGTGAAGACCCACACAGATATCTCCGGGAATGTAGCTGGGACAACGATGTGATGATGAGAGGTGTCATAATGGGCGACGTTCGTCAGCGTCCTAGGCTGGGCGTGACCTGGGGCGTAAAGCGTAGTCTGATGGACAGCGTCCGGCGCGGCGTGGTGGTGTAGTGTTCGAGTAAGTTTACGTGGAGTGAGCTCGCACTATCTAAATGAAAGACAGATGGGAACGATAAGTGGAGGCAGGCGGGGATCAGAACGCAAAATCTGAGCGGCCGGCGGGCTCGAGGCGGCCTCGAGTTCGACGCAGCGTATACTCTCGGCGTTGGCAGGATGTTGAGAATAATCTGATGGTGGTGGGAGCTGGGGGTGAATTGCGGGCCACGCGCGGGACACGTTGAGACGAGGCGATGCTTTGATGAGTCCCATCGCGAACAGAAATTCGGCAGCGGAACTCGCCTTTGGCGCTCACACTAGGCGTTCTTCACGCTCTCCCGTCCTTGTCACCGTTCGGTCGTGTCCTCCTCTCATCGATATGTGTTGAGGTCGTCCAGTCTGTCGTCGTCTGCTCTCCTGGCTTGCTTTCGTGAGTGTTTTACATCCAGGATGCCCCCGATCGTCGCCCACAGGCTGACTTGTTGCGCCGTCGCGAACGCGGCCACCGGCGGCAGTGTGTGTGCGTTGCTTGTGCTTGTTCCGCCGTCGTAGCCGACGACCCCGCCGCACGGACCGCCGTCGAACGGAGGACCGGTGCGCACGAGCAGCGCGCGATCGACGCCGCATCGCAATGGCAGACGCCCTGCCCCGTCGCGCCGACCGCCCTCACCCCCGCACGCCTCTGTCCGTCCTGCCGCACATCGATACCGCTCGGCGAGCCCCGCTACGAAAACGCAAGCTTGCGTTCGTCGAGATCGGCCAAGAAGACGGCGAATTCGAGTACGAGTACGAGTGCCACGAGCGCGGGTGTGAGCGCCCCCGCCACACATCCTACATACCCTACGCTCCCGTATACCCCTCCCCGCCCGCGACGTCCGCTAAGCTGAAGGATACGATTTCTCTCCCTCCCGTCGCTCCCGACGCGCCACGCGCACGTTGCTGCACAGGACTTTCGCCTCCGCCCACGCTCCGTACGCACGCACACGACCGCGCACCGGCGTCCGGCCGCGAACGCGCACCGTTTTCGGGCCTCCCGACGCCCGTATCGCCCGTGCGCGACACCAACCTCTGGGCCGACGCGTACATGCGCGACGCATGCGTGCAAGATGACAGCCCCGACGGTGCGCGGGCGTGCCTGGGCGCAGGTGATGGCGTCCGCGAGCTCGACTACGACCGCGATTTCCCGCCGCTGCCGCGCCTGCCCGTTACCGCACTCCGCGACCACGCACACCTCCGGCATCCATCCCGCGCGCCTCATGCGCTGCCTGCGCTGTTTGGCGGCGACAACGCGCCCGTGCTGTTCGAGCCTGCTCCCGGCCCGGGGTGGCCTTCGCAGATTGTGCCTCAACGATCCCGCCCTCTTCCGCGCGACTCGGTCGAGCTCCGCGCTGACGCCGACGAGCCCCTCACGCCGCTCTCGATCGCACACGATCTACCGTTCGCGACTAGCCCGCTTACCACCAGCCCCCTGCTCGAGGAATCGCCGCCATGCAGTCCCTCCACGCGGTCATGGTCTGCGCTCCCGTCGACAGATGGCTCCGCGATGGACGACGTCAGAAAATGGGACGTGGAGGAAAGATGGGATGCGATTAAGAACATGCAGGGACAGGGCTCGGATCACGGACGCCGCGCCACGGACGAGGGTGTAGACGAGGACGATGACGCGATGGATGTCGACGACGACGCCAGCAGCGAGCCGGGTCCATTTCGCAACCCGTTCCCGGACCCACTTGACGAACCGCCGCCCTGCTCGCCGCGCACAGACGCACTCGACCTGTCCTTCGACACCCCCGACGAGCCCGTGTCGCCCCGCAGCAACGTGCCCGGCTTCCCGCTCTGCGTGCCCACGTCGCCACGACGGCCTGCATCAGACCTCTCGCCCGATGTGCCCGCATCTCCGTGGCGCTCCGCCTTGAACCTGCTTCTGCCTGACCCTGCCCTCGACTTGCCCTTGCACGCGCCCGCACCAGCATCGCTCCGCGGCGCTGCCCTCAGCCTCCCGTCGCTCGACGGCTCGCCGCCGTCATCGCCCTCGCGTCGCTCGACACGCGGACTCCCGGAGCTCGACACCGACACGCCTGCACCTGGTGCTGGCCCACCTTCACCGCGCCTGCTGAGCCTCCCCGGCGCCGAGACCGACGACAGCTTGCTCGCGCCCGCTTCGCCGGCTGCCGATGCACCACCCGCGTCCTCGCTCGGCCTCTTCGTCCCGCTCGCGCTTGCACCCGAGCCCAGCACCGCGCCCGAGCCTGATCTCGACTTCCCGCCCGACGCGCGCGCGCGCGTCGACGGCGCAGAGCTTGGAGGGCTTCTCGCGCTCCGCCGGCGCGCGTGGTTTGCCGAGCGCAATGCGAAGCGCGCCGAGCTCGACGCAGCAGATGCCGTGCGCACTCTCGCAGCTGGTGTGCGTCTGGGCCCACCGGTTCCCGGTGCGCTGGCAGAGTGTGAGCGTGAGCGCGCGCCGGACGCCGCGGGTGGTGTGCGGCGGGGTATCCAGGTGCTCGAAGCAAAGCGCGCGGAGGCGAGGCGCGAGCGCAAGGCGCATAAGGAGCGTGGGCGCGAGGCGCAAGCGCTGTTGCGCTTCAAGCTCGGAGCGACGGTGCGTGAGCGCGCGGGGCGTGGGCCGGATAAAGGCGCGGGAAAGGGCGCGCGCAGTATGGACCAGCTTGTCGCGCGCATGGTGCTCAAGCGGCGTGAGGTCGCGCGGCCGCTCGGTGGGCGTCGACCAGGGTTCGAGCGCGTGCGTTCACCGCTTGCGGAATGGGACTGGGACGGAGACGAAGACTGGGACGAAAACATGGGTCCAGGCGCCGAGGAGGCGACCATGGTGGCCGGCGAGGTGGAAATGGCCGACGACAACGATAACGACTGACAGGGACGGACCGGGAGAGGTCCGCGCGGGCTTCTGCTATGCCATGCTACTGTAGACTGCCGCCCTCATCGCTATTCTCCCCATCCCATCATCATGCAATCGTGCGCCGCTCTGTACACATACGTTACCGACACATGCACTCTCTTGTTTTCCCGTGCATCCGTCTTCCCTCTTGTTTTGTAGCTGTACTTATGTCACGTCACGAACTGCTGTGGACTCGGCGAGAGCGCGTATGGGGCGCGCGGATGGACAAACAGGGGTAGTGACGCCATCCCGATCAGATGAGCGCCGGGCCGGACCCCGTCCGCGCTGCAACGTAGTATGTACAATACCTGCGCGAGTCTGGCTCGAACTGCGGACGTGGCAGCCAGAGCTCCTGCCAGCGCAAGTACTGGTGCGGTACAAGTTCAGCAGCAGATGTGATGAGACGCAGATCAACACCGACTCAGCAGACGTGCTTCCTGCACCGGACCCCATCTCGTGAGCACGGCGTCTCTGCTCAAGTCTTCGCAGGCCTTCTTCTGCGCCTCTATCTGCGCCCGTCCGTGCTTGCTAGATTCCCTCTACTGGCCCGAACGGTAAACTGCTTTCTGATAAAGAGACTATGTGTCATGCTGCTCCTCAAACCTTGCTTCAAACTCTCTTCCGGCTTTGTAGAATTCAAGACGGTGTATCCTCGCACTGGGAATGTACTGGGAACACTTGCGCTGGCGAACAGGAGAGGGAATGCCCTAGTACAAATGCACTGACATGCACCTGCCAGATGGACAGCCTGCTCGGTATTCTCCCAAGCCTTCGCCCCAAGGGATACTCTTATACTTACGCTAACGACACGCTACCTCGGGATAAATAAACGGGCTCGCGCGGCCAGGGCTGGTAATTTGACTTGTGATCCTTCTATCACGGCGGACGGCTATGGGCCTATGCTTCTGCTTCCCCGGAGAGCCTTGCGAAGTCCCGGCACGCCGCCCGCAACCAACTGGGGACAACATATTCTCGTTGTTTTTACTGACAGCGACGAATGAAGCGCCTCAAGCCCTTCCGCTAGGACCAGGCCGCAGAAGTTATCGCCGCCACTGTTGCCGTTTCGAAGGTCGACCCGCCCTAGTCATTTTCCATAACTGGCGGCTCTGTACCCAGTGCACGACAGATAGGCTCACGAAGCATCTCCATAACTAAGATGGCACTGGATAGTGCCGAATGGACGGGAAGAACCCTTGCCCGCTAATTGGGCGAAATGCAAACAGCCGATACCCGCAATTATAGGGCGCCTTTCCGTGGATAGGCTGGGACGAAGGATGCGTTTCGGCGTTATACTTCTACCTTTAGCTCGGCACCCATCAGCGGTATGGTTACCTTACTTAAAAACAAAATAAATAGCAAACAGAACAATTTATTTCTGTATCGTAGGTTTTATCTTACCCATGCCATCCGAGACGCCGTAAATGGGTACTTACTGCCCGGCTGCGATTTAGCATTTCAGTTGTATCCTGGACGGCCCTGTACCACTCCATAGGCAGGACCACCTCGCCCAAACATGTCGCGTAGATCGCCGACCAGCGCCTCGGGGCGCTCGTAGGCCGCGAAATGCCCACCCGATCCGTGTCGTCGGTCGAAGACAACCTTCCCAAGCGTCCTCGTCCACCTTTGGGAATAGATGAACAGTTTTCTACATGCATGGGGCACAAGACGTACGTTCTTGGGAATCTATATATGTCTCTGGGGAACCTCGAGAAGCCGGTCGGGACGGGCACCCTTTGCGCGTTCAGGTCGTCTTGCACAAGCCGATATTCGTAGTAGATGCGCAGCGACGCGGCGGGGCCCGCGCGCGAGAACCAGTAAATGGAAATCCACGTCAGGACTGAGGAAGCAGATGGTTCAGCGTGAAGTTTCACATTGAAGAAGAGATGACAGACCTTCATCATCCGTCCACGGATAATTGTCCGTCCACCCAACCAACTTCTCATAGATCCATGCAAGCAACCCCGCAGGCGTGTCTGCCAAATTCGTACCGATGGTCTGTGGTTTTGTGCCTTGCTCAAGCATATATGCATTACCGGTAGCGAGAAACTCTTGCGTGGTGGCGAGCCCCTCTCTCTCCTCCTGCGAGTAGGGAGTGATCAGATACATGAAGAAGGCGACCGGGTGCGAAGAGAATGACGGGGGCCCTGGCACGCTATGGGGAGAGCTCAGCATCAAAGCCCTGGAGACACAGGCTGTTGCATGACACGCACAAAGGCATGTTCGTGTGCCAAGCTTTCGCGTGCTTAGGGTAAGTAGCGGATACCGTCTGTGTAATCTATTTTACAGAAAAGTTAGATCGCACAGGTCGGTCGCGATGGGCAAGAATGTACCGCAGAGCCCCAGTCGCCACCTTGTGTCACATACTCGTTGTAGCCCAACGCGAGCATCAGTTTATGTCCAACCTGGCAAGAGATAGCCTGTCAGACGGTATTCGTTTGCAGATAAGGTACTTGTTAACCTCCGCGTATTGACGAGGATTAAAGCCTCGTTTGGTAGGTGCCTCCGAGAATGCGAAACCCGGAAGACTGATCGCGACAACATGGAACGACGGATGATCTGCAGATGTCTCGACCAACAGTGGCAAGATCTTGCGCACTTCGAGGAAGCTCCCGGGCCCTACATCGAGATCGGTGAACGATAGCTTCTATTATGAGAAAGGCATGCGAACATACATCCATGAACGAAGAGAAGAGGGATTGCGTTGGCCGACTTGCTCTTCTCGTGCACGTAATGGATATTCAGCGTGTTAAAGCCATCGACCGTGATGTCGCGCGTGAACATAGACAGCTCCGCGTTCAATGAGGCCTCGACCTTCCTCCAGTCAAAGCCGTCTCTCCACCGCGCGACGAGACGCTTCACATCTGCGAGCGGTGCACCGTAGGCCCAACTGGCATTCTCGAGCTCGTCGGGGAAGCGTGTAAGGGCGAGCTTCTTCCGGAGCTCTTCGAGTTGCTCATCGGATATGGCGATGCGGAAGGGTGTTTCGGTCATGAGGAGGGTATTCGACAGGAGTACGAGGATATATGCTTGGGGCAACGAGAGCGCTGTCTTTATACACGTTGGCTCAATAGAAGCAGGGTCATGAAGCTTAGAGAAATAGGGTGACATGTGGTCACTTTCGACTTACTGAGCAGAGGGCCGAGCTGTTCTCGCTGAATTCTTCGTTTAGGGTCGCAGCTCGCCTTGTCCCTCCACACTCGGACTCAAGCTGCCCATTCCCAGACTGGAACTCTTGGCTCATTCATGAGATGACAAACGCGTACACAGATCAGTAGTCCGGGCGTTGAGAGCTACCGGAGCTGAATAAGCACAGCGCAAGCGCGCTAGGACCGGAGACTCGAGCTGAATTGTCTAATAACCCCTTACAGCGGGAGTCGGTCAGGTCTTGTCATCCCTTGTCATGCAATTTAGATATTTGTTTCGATTTCAGTGACATGACAAACATACATGGGTCAGCTCCGGGGTTTCTGAGGATTCCCGGAGTTCATCGCGTGTCGCGGCTGCAATCACAACGGACTGGCGGAGCAAGGAAAGCACGTGATCGGGAGTAGAATGTGCTCTGAGTACATAGGCTCAAACAGGTCTCCGCCATACGCAATATCGGGAAGATATTCTTTGAATCCGCAATCCGCGAGGTGCTTGTAGATCTCGACCTCGGACTCCACACCCTCAGCCTCAATGCGCCATACATATGTGCCCTTCATCCACGCGAGCTCCCGATCGTCAAAGTCGACCCCGATGTAGCCTCGAGTAGCCCATCCTCTGAGCCCACATGTGTCGGTCCGCGGACCGCAAGCAACGACTCTGCGCGTAGTGCGCTTGGACACGGGGATAGACAAAACGTGGAGTGGTTTGTTGGTGGGTAGAATGCTGTCCCAGGAAGTACTTGGGTAGAGCGACTCCTCCCTGCGCGCACTGAGAATATCGTGCGCAGCTGCCGCCTCGGCCTCAATTGCACCGCGACCTGTGCAATCCCAGCCACGCTCAGCGGGGGACAGGCGGCAGAACTCGAAGAAGTCAACGAGGAAGGTGGTATCTTTGACGGAGAACAAGTCGGAGTAGAAAGCTTCGGCATGGTCAAAGCGTATCAAGCGAGCCACGAAGTCCTTGAGAATGGCAACGCAGACCACGAACGTCCGGTGGCTGTTCTCGAACGTGCAGTGGGCGTACTGGCGAAATTGACCGCGCGCACGACGCGACTTTTCCAAGGTCCTGCAGAGATCTTCGGTGGCGGGCTTGACGTCGATAGTGACCTCAAGCTTCTGCCATGAGCTCTTCTCTCTCGGACTTAGCCTCCAGACCACGCAATCCGACCGACACATTAGATTTTTTCGGTGATGTTCAAGGTAAGGTTCAAGGTTTTCATGATGTGCGTCTTTACAGGAGGGCTCGCCGTAAACTTCACTGACTTGGATACATTCAGCCTGAACGATGGCGTGAGTCGATTGATATCGTGACACTTGGCTACAGGCACGCACCATGGATCCTTCAGTGATAGTCTCCGGTAACGGTAACGTTCGACCGCTGATTCCATCATAGCCTAGTGAAGCACGAGAAGTTGAAGGTGCGATGCGGCCCGGGTCTGGCCCTTACTTTACATGCATGTACCTGTTACTGCCAGCATTTCAGAGCCGTCATCCAAGCGGGGTAATCACATATGAGCCGGAGAGGTGAGAGCGAGGGATGATAAGTCTGTGCTTGGAGCGGACCAAAATGCCTAGAAACTAAACTTGAAAGGCGTTGCGCAGGTGCGAGGGGCTGTCCACGGCGTGTCGCCTGCTCGTGGTGGTAGTAGCGGTCCTAGATACATAGGGCGACGCGGCGCGTACTCTACTCCAGATCACGTGCTACCCCAGCGTCATCGGATTCCGCTGATACACGTGACCAGGAGCACAGTACACGTCGTGTCGCCCCATGCATGCTACGACCGCTACTACGACTACAACGAGTAGGCGATGCACTCCATAGTTCGCCCCCCGCTCCCTTGCACTATGCAGTTATAATAGTAAATATTGTCGGTTCTCCATCAGGTTGGGCCCACCCCACTCTACCCTCACCCTTGCCCTCGCCTGCTCATTTACTGGTCACAGAGCTCCGGAACATGGATCATAGCCTAAATGCTCCCGGTTCCTCTCCAGTTTGTGATATAATAATCTGCAGAGGAAGATAAACATACTATACCTTTCGAGGAAAGCATCGATGACTCGGACAACATAATACGATACTGTCTCACCGCTGAGTAGTGCGAAGGAAGACACGCCTACCGCATTGAACGGAAGTCAAGCGGGCGTAGGGAACGGCAGGAAAACATTCGAGAATTCAGCGGCAACGGCACCATCTCCAAGTCTCAGGTTCTCTGTGCTCGTCCGCGTAGCACCCGTGCGCGGGTCGACTGCGAGCCAGTCCGCACTGGCGCCAGTGGCAGACGGAAGTTGCGGCGAAAGTTGCGCCGGAAGGAGCGGACACTAGAAGTTATTTGAGATGGTAGTGCTCGATGAGTGTAGTGGCTGTTGGACTCGAATCGAGCTCGTCTGGGCAGCTACCAGCCAAGATTGCGACTCCATAAGCGTGCTGTCTTCGGGCGCCCGAGCGTGTTCAGATTCAGCGAGCACACCCGCGCTCACCTGTGCATTGATTGGAGCGGTAGTAAAACTCCTAGGAACACGCTCGCAAATTGAAGGGTTAGATATGGCAGCTATGTCCGGCCGACAAATGACGCTCGCGATATCAGGCCGTCCCATCTTCGCGGCTGTAGCCACAGCTGTGTGAATAATGTCCGATGGGATGTTCGAGTTCGTGAGTAAGATCTCCTGCACAAGGCGGACACTCCCGAGGTGACACGCTCCCTTTAGGTGCAGCCGATTCAGGGTGTCCTTCGCGCCAAACTGGAGTAGGATGTCCACGATGACGGCGTGTCGGCATTCGTACGCAGCCTCAAGCGGGGTGAGAGCCCATCTAAGCGGAGAAGGCTCGGAAAAATATAGCTTGGCGTTTGGATCGGCACCGCCGACAAGTGCGGTTAGAACAACATCGGAGAATCCTGAAATGCATGCAGCGATCAAGTCGGTGGGAGAGCAAGCTGTCATCCCGTGTTCAAGCAGGAAGTCGACCGTGGCCCTGCTCTTATTCAGTAGAGCTACCTGCAGCGCGGTCCGGCCACGAAGTTTGGATGAACCGCGCCAAGCCGCGGCGCTCACGTCCACGTCCGCAGCGACGATCGTTCTCAGGAGAGGAATATCGGCGAGGTCTGTCGCAGCGACAAACTCGTTCGAAGACCAAGTCGCACCGTGCTTCAGGAGGCGGTCGACGATACTGCGGTGACCATGCTGCATTGCGATCTGTAGTGCGGTGCGCTCATCGTCACTGTGGAGATTTGTGTCCACGCCCTTGTCCACTATGTCGCAAACGATCTCTTCGAACCCATTTTGGATAGCAAGAATGAGTGCATGGGATGAAGGTGAAGCTTTTTGGTCGAGAAGGAACAGGGCGATGACAGTATGGGAAGCCCGAATCGCAGCGAGTAGTGCCGTGTCCCCATTGCCATCTTGGGCATCGACATTCACGCCGCTGTGGATTATGCAGCGAACGACATCCATGTGGCCGCGAGATGCGGCGAGTACGAGGTCGTCAGCGGAGCACAAGGCTCCGCACTGGATGAGGAAAATGGATGTGTCTGGATGATCCTGAGCGATGGTGATATGCAGCGCTGTCTGGCCGTCTACGTTCGGCACGTTCAACGGCGTTCCTATTTCAACGAGGGAGCGAACGACATCTATGTTGCACCAATAAGAAGCATTGCGAAGTTCAATCGGAGAACAGGTTGCTCCGCATCCAAGGAGGAGTTTGACGATGTCTGTACGATCGTAGTAGATAGCCGCTTGTAATGCCGTATCGCCCTCATAGGACCCCGTGCAGTCATCCGCGACGGAGTCAACATCTACGCCAACATCAACCAGAGCCCGGACGACATGAAGATAACCCTCGCCAGATGCAAGCACAAGAGCGTTGGACAGAAAGTTCTTCACGGTGCCAGTCGTCTCGCCCGTTATCCTCGATGAGTGACCTGAAGCTTGACGGGCACTAGAGGTAGGAGGGTGGCTCGGAGATTCAGATATGGGAAGGGGCTGGTCACTTTTCATATCAGTTTCCATATTGAATTCTGTTTCTGTCTGCAAATTAGGAACCGCGTTTGCGTCTAGGACACCGTCGGCCGGGGAAGAAGTTCGTATTGCAATCTTCAGTTTATCGCGTTGAAGTTTAAGATTATCACGACGCTAAGAAAATACGAGATCTCGGGCAACCCAATTCCGCAGGGAGTAGACCTTTTCATAGGCAAGGCGATTTTCGATGTAGGCTAGAACCAAGACACGGAGCGGCCATTCCTCCTCGTAATCGGCCAGTAGGTCGCCATGAGTTTTCAAGACCTGTACGAATATCTCTCACTCAGCCAGGCAGACAGGGGAGTTCGCAGCGCCGTACCTCGTCCTTGATCGCTTCCATAATTTCGTGCGGCTGATTTCTAGCCGTCTTATTCTTGTCGAATTTCTTGGGCGTGACGGACCGAACAGACGCCTGCGACATGCGGTCAGCCTGCTTTCCCCCGTAGCAGAATAAGTTTATCACACCTGCAGCGCTTTGAACGCCGCGTCATCCATCTTCATCTTTGTCTTGAATAAACCATCCTTCTGTCGACTCCAATCGCCGAGGTCGGAAGGGTATGGAATGCGCGCTAAAGACAAAGTAAGAGGGCAGAGCGACAGAGAGAGCCGGGCGAGGCATACCTGTGAATGTCATCGTGGTTCTGCGGATGGGCGTGAATAGGCGGCTCGCCCTTCGTTCGTCTATATAGTACCTCGTGCACCCTAATACACAGCCCCGAACACACTTACAGCAAAGGACAGACAAGAAGTCCAAGAAGAAGTCTATTCTTGGTCGAGCTCAGGGCGCCGGTTCCCTCATGTTTGAATGACACAGATAACAGTCCAGTCGGAGCAGGAACAGCCAGTAATTGTCGACTCTCCGTGCAGACTTGACCCGCCAGCCATCCAGTCGCGCCCAAAATTGCGCAGCGCTGCAGCCCACAGGATAGTCTCGACACCGACAGTACCGTGACTACACAGCAAGTTGAAACAGGTCGAGTGTCCTGGAGCGCTGGAGGCTTCCACTTGCGTTGTCGTGTGCTGGAGGCTAAAAGCAAAAGAGTATCTTCTCAGGCCTCAATGTGGGAGCCTGGGAGAGAGCAGCTCGCAAAACAAACAACGGCCCGCTATTTCCGGAGGGAATTTGACCAGAAGTAAATATTAAAGTAAATAAACCCGGTCCAATCTTAAGTTTAATCTCTCATAATCTCTCATGTTTTCTCTAGTACAGTTTGGGTACAGCGGTGGTGCTTGGACACGTTCGTCTGGCCATCGCGGACATGTTCGTCAAAGGATCCGCCCTTCCTCGGCTCCGTGGCCGGGCGTCACACAGCACAGTCACGCGCATACATTACAGTAAGCTACAACAGGGATCGCGAGTGTACATCCGAAGCACGCATATGTATAAGTAGCATAATCTTGCCCTATGCTTCCTTCCCAACCCCCATCGTCCGCTAACCCCCTCTTATAGATGCATCTCCGCCGTGCCCTCCGCGACCTGGTGTTCCTCCGCCCTGGCGCCCGCGCCTATCGCGTGCATGAGCGTCTCCTCGCCCTCTGCCGTGTGCGGTTGAAGTTCTTCCTGTTTTACCCCCCGCTCGCGCAACGCGTAGGCACGGCACGCCTCACGCGACGCCGTCAGAGCCGGGTCCTCATGGTCGAGCGCGGTGACCGTGAACCAAGGGAAGTTGTACAACAAACAAGCCTCGAGGGCCGGAAGGAGGTTCTTGTCTGGAGAGTACGTCCCACTGCACATACGCTCAGCTGGGCACACACCCACTAGTAGGGTGTGCCTTCACGCACCTATTGTTGTCGATGACGAGCTCCCACTCGACATCCGCGTCGTTGCGTTCGTCGCTGAAGTTCTCCCAGCCGCCTTTCGGGCGCGGGTGAAACTCACCCGAATAGCGCACCGCCTCGGCGCAATTGGCGTGCAGTGCGTGCTTCGATGCGAAGTCGACAAAAAACGCGGCGCCGGTCTCTGAGAAGCGGAACGTGTCGCCCTCGAGCGTAATCACGTACGTGTACACCGCTGGCTTGACACGATGACGCCGGTTCGATGTGCGTGGGCCACCGTGCAGCAGGTCTAGTACATCTTTTGGGCTGTCGAGCGTCCCGAAGCCGTTGCGCGTCGAGCGCGCATACAGTAGGCTGTGTGCGGTCTTGATCGTCTGCCGCACGGTGAACGACGCAGGCCCGACGCCAAAGATCGTCTGCGCGGCCTTGTAGCCCGTGTTCCAGTGCTGCTGCATGTTGCCGAAGAAAGATGGCACGCCCTTGAGCGACACCTTCCAGGTCGAGTACAACCGCTCGTCGTTCAGGTTCGTCAACCGGCCGACGGTCGGCGAGAAGTGCCGCGAGAAACGGACCGGGCCGTCGAACGTATATGGCGGGCAGATTTCGATGGAGTCTGCCGGCTCACGCGTCTCGATCTGGACGTGGTGGTCAGGGGGAGGCGGAAGGAAAGGGAGGCGGACGCGCCTTGAGCCAGAAGGTGCCCTTGATGCGCTTCGTCATCGAGCTCCGGATCTCAATCTCCTTCGCGCCAGTCGTGAGTATGGTGTGGAAGTGGCCGATGATGTCGTCCGTCGGGCCGTCGTCTTTGTCAAGGACGGTGATATGGAGCACTGCCATTGCTGGCGCGTTTTTAACATGCCAGACCTCGTTCCAGACCGGCGCCAGCGTGTTGACTTGGATCGTCGACGTGTACTTGATCTGGTCATCGAGCCTGGGCTACCATTGAGCACCGAGACGTACCGCACATAACAAGAGAGGTGAGAGAGGCGCAGAGATCGGAGCGGGAGAGGTGCAGCAGGAGGAGTAGAGGGCGAATGGAGGAGAGAGAACGCACTTTGCAACGAAGTAAGGATCTCCGCAGCCAACGACGTCCATCTTGGGTAGCCCGGACGCACCGATAAACTGGATAGTGACGTCTACGTACTTGACTGGCAGACCGGCCTCGCGCAGCTCGCGATTGAGCCTTACGTGCGCGTCGTGGATGCCCGAACACGCCTTGGCGCGCCGGTCGTGGATGGAGGTCAGGAGCGACGCCATGCTGGGGTTGCTGTTTGCAATGTGCGGCGGTGAGGGCTCTTCCGTCGCCTGCAACTGTGTCTGCGCGTCTGTCGGCTCGTCGGTGACCGAGCTCATCCGGTCGGAGTCCTGCGCGACCATAGTGTGTGAGGCGGAAAAGTAAAAGATAGAGACGATGTACGCCGTTACGGTCAGCTACGGGAGAGGCTTACGCATCACCAGCGTTATGGCGCTCCACGCCGGGCGTCGTGCAAAATCTACGGTGGTTTCATCCCTCCATCGGCGGTGTGCGGCTATACGTCGACTACAGATACACCTTCGCGCGGAGGCCCAGAGCAGCTTAGATCCGCTCGGGTGACGCATCGGCAACGCCAAGAGATTGGAGGGGGCGCCGTGGACATGCATGACTTCTCCAGCGTAGCGCTCGTCGTTGACGTCGAGTCGGAAGGTAGTAATTCATCGACGTTGTTGTCGTTGTCGACCTAATTTTGCCTGCACAGCAAGCCAAGAGGCTCCTGCTTTGACGCAGACCTCGTTTCGCGTCCAGGTTTCAAGGCTGGCAGGCGGGGCTGGCACTCGCGTGTCCGTCACGTGCGCGGATCGTGCGCGGCTGATGTTGCCCCTAGTGCTTGTTATCTCCCCTTTCCGAGTCCCCGCGTCTTCTACGCACTTGACTGAGTTCTGCGTGTGCCCCCCAATATGCCGTCTTCGAGACCAGAAATTCTCCGGAAATGATCTTGAAGCCAGGATCCTATCATACGTTCCAAGTAGGATTACAAACACGGCCCTGTCAACTGCCTCCGAATCGTGCACTTTCCCACTCCGAAAGCGTGTGTTGGCGCTTATAGCACACATAGCCTTCGTAGGACGACGCACTAGTATGTTTGTTTGTTTGTTTGTTTGTGTATTATTTACTGTCCCGGGGGAATGGGGCCCCATATTGGACATTACGCTAAATATACAAGCTGTCGTCTAAGCGTTCTCTAAAGTAAGGTGGTGTGCGGACTGTGGGGGCGCTCGGCCAACAGAGTGGTCTTGCGCGGTGGAGAGGTTGGGGCGCTCAGGGGGAGGTGCGCCTTGTATCGTCCCGCGACCGTGATCATCTTGTGCGAGTCCGCCGTGCGCTGTCTCGTGCGCATGGTCCCGGGCAGGGCGGTCGTTGTCTCTTCTCCTCTATCTCTTCCAAAATCAAACCTGGGACTCTCGAGCCATGTTCACTGACAGCGCATTAAAAACCCCTGTGGGGACGCACTAGTATATCTCTTCTATGGACTATGGGAATGCTGACATATCACAGCTATGCCGCCGAGCGGTGTACTGGTCCCACCAAAGGCACGCCTTGTACTGACTACCGAACCGAGGAAAGCACTTGAGCATACAAAAGCGCACGTGTCCTACCTATACAGTATATACAGACAATTGGTCCGACCTGGTGTAGCTCGCATTGTAACTACTACTTTACCAGCTCGATTCCTTATTTTTTTTTCTGCGCTACTTCCAGCTGAAACACTCGGGCTTTAGCTTTTAGCGTAAATCCAGACGACGATGATTCCATACCCGCATGATCTGGGGGACTGGGGCCGCCAAAAGGACGGACTATTCAAGGCAAGGATGGCTATGGACGATGACATGTTCAAACGTCTGCAGGTGTGTCTACTACAATTTCGTTTAGTGAGCGGTCTCAGACGCCCACTGTAGACCACTGTGAAGATGGTCGCGTCCACGCGATTCGACAAATCCAGAACAGCGAGAAACCAGCCCCGCAAGTAGTGGCTTCGATTAAGACTGAGGTAAGTTGCTGTACGGTGCCGACTTTCTGGCGTAACACTTATCCGAGAGTGGACGAGATTCTCAAGATCCATGTGGACCTCCACGAGGATTACGCAGACGCATGGCCGGTCAAGGTACTGACTTTGGCGTACATTGAGAATCGTCTGGCGTACGAAAAAGTGAACGAATTTGCCCTTCTTTTATAGACAGACGATGTGACAAGTTTCGTACGCAGCGTCAAGACAAGATCCGACGCCAGCGCTGCAAGCTGCAAGCTACAGCACAGAAGCAACACCCTCCCCCTATCTGCCACTCGTATTTCATCTTCTCTACTTCGCAATTGGACAAAGAGTCCTCTGAATCGTCCAGAGATGCTCATTCTGGCTCCCGTCCGATCTCCTCACCACGACGCCCCGCATCCGTTCAGCTCGAGTCGAGGATCATCCTAGAGACTTCTGCTAGGACCAAGATAAGCTTGGCCGACAGCCTCGTCATCGCCGCTCGAGAGGGTTACCTCAACGTCGTTCAATCTCCAGTTGCAATTGGATTAGACGTGAACCATCATGCTTCATCGTCATCGATACACCCTGGCTTATCGGCTCTGCTTGCGGCCATCCGTGGCAATCACGATCCCATCATCGAGTACCTTCTTCAGCTCGAACCGCTCCCGATCCTCGATCCAATTGTTTTGACGAATGCATCGTATCATGGCCGTCACAGAGTCGTTCGTGCCTGTGTCGAAGGAGGAGTCGATCCAAATGGTCATAACAAAGATGGTCTCACGCCGCTGCTCGCCGCCGTCAGGAAGGAGAATCACGGGATTGCCACCTACCTCCGCGATAAGGGAGCCATGCATTCTGCAGACGATCTCGTCGCGGCCGCGGGGTTCGGAGACCTCCACATCGTAAAAGACATTGTCCAGGCAGGCGCTGATGTGAACGCTCCCGCGCGACACCACGAAGTGTTTTCCGGCATGACGCCTCCTCATGCTGCCCTATCCAACGCACACCGCCCCACCGTCGAATTTTTCCTCCGCCAAGCAAGCGCGAGATGCAACACGCCTTCCGACCTCGTCATTGCGTCTTTTTCTGGTTTCGCTGACGTTGTCTCGCTCGCGCTCAAGAACGGTGTCAACGTCAACACGACAGCCGAGTGTCGTGGCCCGCTCCTCGGCGAGCACGGCGAATTCACGCCTCTATAAGCATCTTTCCGTCGTGGGCACGATGAAGTCGTGACGCTACTCCTCCAGAACGGCGCCAAGCGCTCCTTGAACGATCTTGTCGATGTCTGCGTCCGGTGACCTACACATCATTCAGGTGGCCTTTCAGCACAACACATCCTTCTTGCGTCACCAGATGCGCCTCGAGCCCGCCGCGCTCACATCGGCGGCGGAGCTCACCTGAGCCGCCAAATTTCCCCTCGCGCACGATCTGGTGCCGGACTCGACGGCGCGCGTCGCTGGTACAGAAGGGCGCCGGTGCTCCCACGTCGGGATTACTGTCGTCGAACGAGCTATGTGCGTCGCTGTGAGCAGCGCGGATGTTCCCTAGTGTCATTGAATTGCTGATCCAACAAGGCAAGCGATCATTTTATCCGGGTGTATAGCATATGGTAATTCTTTTTTTGAGCAACATATACCCGCTTGCCACCACGAAATTGCTGAGTGGTGAGTTCTGTGTTGCTTTGTAGCCAAGGAAAGACGAACGCGCTGTCACGAACTCAACGGGGAAAGGAACGAAAGGTCCCGCGCCTGTTGATGCCCTGGTCTTTCTATCTCAATGAAGCTGAATGCTGAATGCTGAATACTGAATACTGCATTAGGCCCGGAGCTCGTACCGCATTGACAAGCGCTTCAATCTACTGAATAGATCGGGATTGTCATAGGATGCTCACGGGAACCGTGATCAGTCAAGGCAGTTCCCCGAAGAATAGATATGCGTAATTATATAACTTGTTGGGCAGATCCCAGTAGCGACGCTCGTGAGTGCGACTCCCGTCTCAAGCCATCATGAATGTCTTCGGCAAGTCTTTCAGACTACGGAGCTGAGTTCCTGTCATCCTAGCTAACTCAAACTTCGCCAGTTGCTCGGATCCCATACCCGTCAGATCTGGGCGAATGGAGTCGTCAGAAGGATAGCCGGTTCAAAGAGAGAATGCAGCTGGATGAGACGAGTTTGAAGGCGCTGCAGGTGAGCTGCATATTCTCAGGCCACGTGGCCGAACTTACGTGCATTCTGTGACTTTGTCTCAGTCATCCGTTCGGTTGATCACATCGAAGCGGCTCGATCCTTCGAAGACGGCTAGGAACCAGCCTCGTGAGGTGATAGATAATATAAGGGAAGAGGTGAACATTTGCTTTTCAGGGCTTCCCAGGATCAGTGGTGTCCAATGCGGCGTCTAGGTCCTCAAGACTCATCATGATCTCTCCCAGAAATATGACGATGCGTGGCCAGTTAGAGTATTGGCTTTGGCATACATAGAGAACCGATCGGCGTACGAAAAGGTGCGTTCCTTGCTATTACTAGCTGTACTCATTGATGTATGGCTCGTCTACATGATAGCGCAGAGATTGTCTTAGGCGCCAGCGCAATGGGCTAATGGTCTCAGAGTTCCATCCCCCCACTAGTCATGCATCTTGCCCAGTCGCTACTGTGATCCCCCAGGCAAACTCCGACACCACGATCATCGACGAACTTTCTCTAGAGGACTTGCTTCAGCGTCCGACGCCAAAATTACCCGACCAAGTCAAGAGTATCTTCTCTGAAGCCCTCGTGGCAGCCTCCGGAGCGGGGTTCTTGGATGGAGTTCAAGCACTCATTTCTGTAGGCGTGTCGGCGGAATCTGTCGCTCATGCGAGCTCATTCTATCAAGATCGGACCCCCCTGCGCGCTGCTATCCGCGGTGGCCACGACACTATTGTCTCTTTCCTCTTACAGCATCGTGCTATCTGCTCTCCCAGCGACCTTGTCTTCGCTTCGTCCTGTGGGAATATAAAAATCGTCCGCATGTGCTGCGAAGAAGCAGACTTGAATACTGTCGACGAGAACGGCCAGAACTCCCTTCGTGCCGCCATTCAAGGCGGTCATCATGAGATCGTGATATACCTCCTCCAGCATGGCGCTATTTGTACTCCCCAAGATCTTTCTTATGCATCTGCCCATGGCCAGTTAGATATTGTTCGCACCATTTTCCAAACCGGAGTGCACAGTTCTACAAACTCCCTCACGGATCATGTGCAAGAAGCCTTCAAAGCAGCATTAAGCGGCAAGCACAAGGAAGTCCTCGTTTTTCTTCTTGCGCACGGCGCGACTTGTGCACCTGGGGCGCTTGTCGCCGCGGCAGCAGAGGGGAACGTGGACATCGTTCGGACCATCGTCGAAACAGGCATCGATATAAATACCGCCGCTCAAGACCATCCAATCTTCCCTCCTCGAACTGCGTTACAGGCCGCCCTATCGGATGGTCATCAGGGCGTTGTCGACTTCCTCCTCGCTCACGGCGCGAAGCACGACTCTCCGGATGATTTAGTAGCTGCTGCTATTTCCGGCTTTCCGGACGTCGTTTCGCGCTTCCTCAAAGCCGGTTCAGATGCGAACGCCGTTGCGAAAGATCCAGAGTTCCCCTGGCGCGGCACGCTAACGCCACTCCTTGCCGCGTGCCGCCGCAAGCACCTGGTCGTTGTGCACATACTTTTGCATTATGGTGCTAGATGTTCCTGGGATTCCCTCGCGGACATCTGCGCCTCCGGCTGGCCCGTATTCAAGAGTCATTATCAACAGCATACATTGTTCCCTTTGCAATGGCATTCAGCTCGTGTCGCCTTGACCGCAGCCGTGGAGCATCCTGCGATCGTTGATTTCCTTCTTCCTCTTGGACCCATCAGCGACTCAGATGCGTTAGTCACCGTTTGCCAGGCAGGACATCTTGGCATGGCACAGATGATTGTTAGGGGGGGTGCTGACGTGCTTGCATATGGCAGTCTTCCATCGAACGAATACTGTACACCCTTAGAAGCAGCGTCCCCTCACCCACAGATCCTTGAGTTCCTTCGTCGATGCGGGGCGGGGCGAGTTTTTATGTAACGATAAACCTTACGTGATTGTGGTCTTTCAAATTATCAAGTGTGCTAAGTCCCCGTTGTATTTGTAGATCTTATTTGTCCGGGAAGTCTTACTAGTTTGAACCGTGATGCACAGAAGCAAATAGCAGGAACGATCACGTGACAAACGTGTCATCTCTGATCGGACTGATACACGCGCGTTTATACATGTCTCATGGCCTTTATGTGTCCATTTGCGTTTCTGTTTCGTAATGGATAGTGTTCGTGGCAATCCCACCCCAAGGAGACGATTCGTCGAAGAATCAACATGGTGGTGCGCATATAGATCCGTACATCAGAGCACAAAGAGGCTGGTCCTTTCTGAACATCGTCGTGTAAATTTACGCAATTGCAGACAAAGGCACGCGTTCTCCCATCCTTAGTTCGTTGAGGACGTAGTATATCCGACGTCTGTCCACTTCCGCATCTTGTCGCCGTGCTTGATTGTCCACAGTATTATCCTACTTGCACGCTACCCGGATATGCTCGGTGTCGGCAAGCAACACGTCATACCCAGGAGACAACAGAGTCAAGGTGGCGACGACTGTATCAGTTGCGAATACACCTATGGCTTCTATGGCTGGTGAGAAGCCTAGGACCGCGAGACTACAAATGATATAACGGAGAAAGCTGAGGGGACCATGTGAGCTAAGAAGACGAGGAATATACATCAGCACTCACGCGGTTGCTGCGAGAACCTCCACCCTACGCGAACGCGTGATGTCGACCATACATGCAAACATTTGGATCAGTGAGTAATCAACCTACCCCACTGTCAGCCCTTGCAGCAGCCTTCGATGAGTATAGAAACGTACACCGACGCCGGAGATAAGCGAAATCGGTAGATTCAAGACGATACCGAGACTTTCTGAGATATCCTCGGTGTAAAATCCACTTACAAGTAAGCATAGTGACAAGACGACTGTCGTACCGACAAGGGAGGCTGTAAGGCGGTCTTCTGGCATCCATATTCCATCGCGCTTTCGCCACCACTCAATGATGATTCTGTCCGATATCTGACCAGCGAGAGGACCGCCGACTAGGAATAACAAAATTGAAGGTATGACGATGCTGTGGGACGCAAACTACTCATATTTCCTAGTCCAGCGGGGAGGAAAAACAAGCCCATAGTGCCTTCATTCGTGATTCCGTATTTTTTTCCTGCACCGGATGAGTGAAGTGTTCCCCTTTTCCCAAGCAAGACATCGCACGATTGTAAAGGCAAGCGGAGTGAGGAGGACTTGAAGGATATCGTTGGCATATCAATGGTGAGAGAAGGAGACAATGAGCGTACCAAACTCGCAAAGGACAACTGTGCTTGTTGTAAGACGCTGTGCTCGAACATAACTACTCATCCTGACAATGCAGAAAGAAACAGGCTTACGACTGTCGGTAAATTGGGACTCCTCAGCGGCGTGGCGTCGTTGAAAGAGTTTAACCAAACCTACCTCCAGGCCTTTCTCTCATTGTCGCCCAGAGTGGCGGTGAGGATCGTCATGCTCACCGCCAGATTGTAGTGCTATCCTTCAGTCCTGTCCAACCATTCGCAGAGTACGACCATACGACACATTTTATAACCGCACCTGTAGAATCGAATTCGCAAGTAATCGGTGTAATAGAAGGAACGAACGAGCCCGCAACAAACACTGGGAGTGGACACGTTAGCACGCAACGATCGTGCTAATGCAAGGCACGTACTGGTACGCACTCTGCATGAGGCCACTGGGTGATAGCAGCGTCACAATAACTTGTTTCTGCACTGGGCTGAAGCGGTCGTAAGCGACATCACAATCATTTTGGATGCGCTCTTCGGTCTCGCCGAGCAGCGGAGTACTCTATGTCGTTGCCATGTTTATGTTGTGCGAGACGGCAACAGCCCGAAATGTGAAATGTGCTGTCAACACGATCGGCTCTGTAATTCGCGGATCGATGCTTGGCTTTGTAGGAAAAGAGTGGGTCAGAGCCAGGAAGAGACGCCCGAGTGAAAGCCCAGACGGTAACAGCAATGCGGCCACGACTGTGGCGGTCGTCTTGCCTCGCGTTGACGTACAATCTCAGAGCGTTCCCCTGAGATAAGTCAAAAGAACCCCTCAGAAACGAACGTCCCTAAGAGACAAGGGTTAAATAACAGGGAGGCGCGCCCCGGAAAAGCGACTTATCCTTTTCAGAGTCTACTTCTAATATGGCTATATATCTGAAGGTTCACCCTAAACGGAAGTCTGCGCGCGCTTAGTTTGTCGCGGGGGTAGAGTACCCTACATCAACCCAGGCCCGCATCCTGTCGCCATACTTGATCGTTAACAGCAAGATTCTGCAGACGCATTAGCTTCATACATCCTACGCCAGCAAACAACGCGACTGACCCCAAGAAGAACCAGACTAGAACCGCGACTATAGCATCAGTCGCAAAGACGCCAATTCTATCTATTGTGGGGAGGAAGCCAGAGACAGCCGAACCGCAGATAATGTTGCGGAGGCCTCTAGAGATGTCGAAGTCAGATAAGCATAAGTGGTTAACGGAGAGTACATACGCGGTTGCAGCTATCACTTCCGCGCTACGCGAATGCATGATGTCAACCGAGTACGCAGACATCGGTGTCATTGCGTAGTCAATCTGTTGTTTAATCAGTCTCAGTACACAACAGATGGTTGACAACATACGCCAACGCCATTCATGAACAAGAAGAATAAGTTCAGCACGATGCCCGGGGTTCCCGGCACGTACTCAGTACAGAACCCACATGCGAGCAAGGAAACAGGGACGATGACTGCCATGCCAAGCACAGAGGCACGGAGACGGTCTTCTGGAACCCAGACTCCACCGCGCTTGCGGCGCCATTCAACAATGACTCGGTCGGATATCCGACCAGCCAGGGGTGCACCAACTACGAGTCACAAACGTGAACACGGGGTGTATGAGAAGGCAGATAGATTGCTTACTCATATTCCCGAGACCCGCAGGGAGGAAGAACAGACCGATGATGCCCTCATTCGTGATCCCGTATTGCTTACCCTACGTCGCATAAGTAATTCACGGAGGCTTGCAGATACAAAAAGCGTACAATGGTAAACGCAAGCGGATTCAGGAGCACTTGAAACCCGTCATCAGTATGCTGACAAGTTCAAACCCTCGACAAAAGCTCACGGAAATCGGAAAGGAGGACGGTTGTCGCCGACAGGCACTGATTTCGTTGAGCGCGGAGCCTAGACTGGGGAATTAGGTGACTCACCACGGCTAGCAAGTTTGGACTCCTCAGCAGTGCCAAGTCGCTGAACGGGTTCAACCATACCCATCGCCATTGCTTTTCGCTACCAGCGCCCTCGCCCTCGAGCAGTTTGTCGATTCCGCGAGCACGCGGCTGGCTCGTCTCAGGCAGCCAGGTATACATGCCGCAGAACAAACAGACGGCCGAGATAGCAAGACAAAGTTGCATGACTCGCCATGATGCGTAATGCGCGACCAGTCCGCCGATCATAGGTGCGAGGGCTGGAGAAAGAAAGCATGCCTATGCTCAATGAGGAAAGACGTGAGGAGACGCAAGGATGGCGCCATACAGCGAAGAAGATGCCCATCGCGCGTCCACGCTCCTCCAGCCTGTATATGTCCCCGATGACGCCGGCCCCGATGGAGAAGCCGCCGCATCCACCAAACGCTTGTAGAACGCGGAACGCCATGAGCTCAGGGACACTACTCGCTTGCGCGACACCGAGCGAACCGAGCACTAAGATCGGGTGCATGCAGAGGTAAATGGGACGCCGGCCATCTGATCATGTCTTGTTTAGATGTGGGAATGACAAGCGAAGGAAAGTGAAGCATACAAAATCCAGCGTACCGTGCCCAGAATAGCATTCCCAGGGCGGCGGTAAGAACTGAGAGGCTCACGGCAAGGCTGTGGTCGCTCTCTTCAACATCGCTTCTACTAGGAATCGACGTAACACGCACTTGATGACCGCACCCGTTGTCCCAAGTTCACGGGCAATTGGTAAGACAGAAGGTACAAACGAGCCGGCGACGAACACTGCAGATAAAGATGTCAGTTTACAGCTCCTGTGCATGCCAGGCATCACGCACTTTGCATGAATCCAGCCAACGACACTAACGTGACGATGAGTCGCTTGTGCGCTGGGCTGAAGCGCTCGTAGACGGTGTCGTGGTCATGTTGAATGCGCTCCTCAATTTGACCGAGCAACGGGGTGTTTTCTGTCGTCGCCATTCCTATGTTCCGCACGCCGTATGCTGCGCCGACGACGGGAAAGAGGAACGATGCGGAAAAAGTACTAGGGGACGACAAGCCTTTTCTATGGGACTTTATAATGCCGACATACACGGCTCCGTTCGAACACCCTGTTGGGATGATGCGAGTCAGGTTGAAGTATTGACGACCGCGGCTCGCCGTGAAGCGACCGGCCCGAGACATTTTGTAGATAAGCACAACCACTATCATCTCTCATCGCCATCGGAAGTTCGAACCTCAATCAGGAACTCAGCACGAGAATAACACAAAGACGGGGTTGCATTATCAAAAATACGACCCCTGCAGTAGAGTCCACTGTACCAACTCAGGCTGAGTAACTAGTCTTATGGACTCGGATTAGGATAATGGCGTGACGCGGCTCGCACGTCAAGCTTCAAGCTTCAAACCTGTGGGGAGATGACAGAGAAATAGGTTTGAGCCGAAGAGGACAGGTCGCATCCGACCTGCACTCGCTTGTTGTAACGGTGGACACGGTGTAAATTTTTGCGCATACTCTTACAGAGGGGTGCCAAGAACGACTGTCACGGTCCTAACGCATGAAGGCCCGAACAAGAAGGCCGTAATACTAGTCGAATACTGCCCTCCGATGCAGTTCTGCGTAAAGAGCGTGAAGTCCGTTGATGAGAAGTAGCCGCCCCAGACTACTCCGGAATAATCTACATGCAGGTTTGAGTTGCCGCGATTCGTTTTTTTATTCATTCAAAACCTCGGGCTGGCCGAGACGGCTGCTAAACGCGGTCACGTGGTATTTACGTCTCGAACAACGCGCGTAAGCAGGTAAGTTAACATTGCTCTGGGCCCACATCTCACTAGTAGCTCACTAAGAGTGGCTATAGGCGTGGTTACTATAGCTCTAGAGCGTAAGAAAGATTGGGGTGTCCGGTAGTAGTGCGAGCGAGTGCCAGTACAGCTCGGACACTTGCTCGCACGTAGCATACTAGAGTAGAGAATGAGGTATAAGCTCAGGAAGATTAAATCAGGGATTCTGATTAATATATTAATTTGGCATTTGATAACCCTGAGAGTACAGACGGAGAGTAAGCGAGGGAACTCACAAGTCTTGAGCTGGTACAGTAGAACTTGGCAGGCTCGTTTCGCAACCATTCATGAGCAAAAAGTAAGCGACAGTATATACACACGATGAGAGAGATAAGAGCAAGCAGGATGCTCCCATACGTACATTTTTTTGTCTTTCATTAACCCCTGTTTGGCTTTGCTTGCACCTGCTTCTGCCTTCCTGGCAAGCCGGAAGAAGGTAATTATTCCCAGCTTGTCCTTCGCTAGTCATCCCATTAAGCGACATGAAGGTTTCAACAGTGCTCGCAGGGGTGCTTAGCACCCATATTACTATTATGAACGAAGGTCAGGATCTCCCATTCTGGGTGAACTAGAGGGTGAATGTCCTTTGTATTACCATCGAGGAGTCATCTTCTAATGCCTCGCAGAGCTTGCTGACACACTATCGAGCTATCACACATGAGTCATTTACTCGCATGTGTACACGAGATGTTTCCGAGCATACGGTCTCTAGCCCGAGACAGTCGGGCGTAGCCGCCAAGAGTATGATGGAGCGCCCACTGTGATGACTCCTTCTCGCAGACAGGACCCTTCTGTCTGTCCCTATTGAGCTCTTCGCTTACAAGACCCCACACAAGGCACTGGCTAGCTTCATAGCATAGTGTGAGCAAGGCAACACCTTGCATGGTGTGGTATCCCATGAAGGCGACTATATTGAACTCCAGGCACTCATGACGTATGGTAGGACGTTCTGATGTGGAATCGGTGAAATAGGGGCTAGTCAAGTTGAGGGAGGCAAGGTTTCTGACACCAAACCCCCCGTCGAGCGATTCCTCGATCTTGTAGTACTTGTTCACAAGCTCGTTTTTCCGGTGTCAAGCTTATTGTCCCTGGGCCCCATACCAGACACTACAGCGCCCTTAGTATCGTACTGGTGTATCAAATGAAATGCCTTTCCGGATCTGCTGTTAGGAGCTCTAGCATTAAGACGAAAACATGTTATCCACTGGATGAGCTGGATGACACATTTCTTCAGTGCAAACATCTGTCGCGGCATCTTCTGGACCCACCCGATAGGGTTGTCGAGTGCAAGCATAGTGCCGTCATAGGTCGCGTACCTTTCCGTACCCATTCATAGCTCGACGAGCACTGGCAGGCTCTTTAGAACGGCACTGGCAGAATGCCGGATCGAGATATCACGGTAGCTTTCAAATGCTGTTTAGTCGGCAAGCACTACAATGTTCCTGCCTGAGAACCAGAGCTCTTCACAGTGCTTACTTGCACACCTGAAAAGTCAATGACCGGCACTTCAGAAAGAGAAAAGTAATGCACCTCTGAATCTGAGGGGATATCTTCCTTGCTGTTCTGGTCGGCTGAGTCATCTTCACGGCAACGCTTAGCGGCAGGGTCAGACTCAGGCTCTTCTGACTGTGTTCACGATCACCTTTCTAGGCACTGGCTGTCGCTCGACATTGCTCTGCAGTTGCATCTGTGGATGGGAGGCGAACAAAGCCAACAGCGTGTGAAGCAGGCTGTTCAACGTGGATGGGGAGCTAGCATGAGATCTGGCACTGAGGAGACAATATTAATGGACAACATGATATTTATACGGAAAAGACTGTTGGATGTGAGGCAAGCTCGGGCCGGAGCCCGCAGCAGTGAGGCAAGGAGTGCCGATTCGTTTTTCCGTCGTATGCATATGATGTTGAGGCCATGCCTCTTTTCCGTTGT
>MU273482.1:45049-98854 GCA_022160365.1 Vararia minispora EC-137
GGTGCCCTCATGTACGCATCCATCGGAACGCGACCGGACATCACGTTCGCTGTCAGTGTTGTCTCACGCTTCTCAGCCAACCCGGGCTTGCCGCACTGGCTCGCCGTGAAGCGCATCTACCGCTACCTGAAGGGTACGCGGGATTTGTGGCTCACGTATGGTGGCCAGGAGCGACAGCTCATCGGGTACGGTGATGCTGATGGCAGCATGTCTGAGGATCGCCACGCAATCTCAGGCTATGCCTTTCTCACCGACGGTGGAGCAGTGTCATGGAGCTCAAAGCGCCAGGAGATTGTCTCCTTGTCGACTACGGAGAGCGAGTATGTGGCCGCAACACATGCCATGAAGGAGGCTCTTTGGCTTCGCTCGCTCATCAAGGAGATCTTGGTCCCGCTCGACAGTGCAACAACGCTGTTCTCCGACAACCAGTCTGCGATCGCACTCGCACACGACCATCAGTACCATGCGCGCTCGAAGCACATTGATGTGCGCTACCATTTCATCCGATGGGTGATCGAGGAGGGCCAGATGCGACTTGTGTATTGCCCGACCGAGGACATGCTTGCCGATGCCTTGACAAAGGCCCTGCCATCGCCGAAGGTCAAGCACTTCGCTGCTGAGCTCGGCCTCCGCCGCGAAGCTTGAGGGGGAGTGTTGGATGTGAGGCAAGCTCGGGCCGGAGCCCGCAGCAGTGAGGCAAGGAGTGCCGATTCGTTTTTCCATTGTATGCATATGATGTTGAGGCCATGCCTCTTTTCCGTTGTACTTCGTATCTTCAGGGCTCACGACGCGCATACTTATAGAGATAGACTGGACAAGTCTGTTCCCCAGACTTGTCCCTGCACGCAAGCCCGAACCTTACGTTCTTACAGGTAAATATATACCAGACTTGTCCCTGCGCGCGAGCCCGAACCTTACGTTCTTACAGCCTCCCCATCAGATTCCAGTCCGGAGGCAGATTTTCTGCGCTTGCGAGCAGAGTGTTGTACAGATCCGCTGGGTTCACGCCGAGCTTGGTGGACTGGTTGACATACTATATGAAGAACTCGCCGAGGATTGGGTCGCTGTCACGGTCTGCAGCCGCTTACTTAGAACAGAAGATGAATGGGAGGGGATGAATATGTACCGCTGCCACCTTGGATGTACTGCTGCCGCGTGGCGCCACAGCACTCTGGTATCCATCCTGTATGCGCCCGGACGTGAGCATGTTCTTCATGAGGCTGAGACTGGCACCACGCTAAGTTGTACGAAGGCACTGACAGAGATAATGCATTCGTACACAGCATGGAGGGCCCTTACAAGGATTTTATTTAAAGACACATGCATACTGTACAAATCTGACCACGTTGAGGAACCAAAAGCTCATGAAGTTAAGTTACCCTCCGTAAACTCCGAGTGTGTGTAGCATGGCGGATGTGCAGACAGGCAGGCTTATACCATCGTAGGCGCCGAACGACCATATCAGGAAGGACGCCCCGCGGCTGCGAGCCACGTCCCCTCGTAGACGCCGAACGACCAAATCAGGAAGGTTGCGCGACGGCAAGGACACACGTCCCCTCATAGGCGCTCAACATCCAAATGAGGAAGGTCGCCCCGCGTCCAGGGTCTGGCCCTACGTAGGCGCTCTAGTTTCCTTAAAAGGTGAAAAGCGACATTTTTTCTCCTGGACAATGCCGTGTTAATCACCCGGAATATCCACTCAATGTCTGTGCGTGGGGGGTTTCCCTGTTTTCATTCTCGATGCGACTGTGCGCAATCAATGCCAACGCATCGCATGTACGACACATCGTCAGGTGCGTACTATGTGAGCTTTTCGCTGCCATATGACTGTCTGTATCACTTTATGGTCCTTCAAGAGTTTTTGGAAGACTGTATACGCACGGGCACGAGGCGGGTCAACTTGAGACTAAATGTTGCCCGGTCACCGACAACTGAGGGGTGCAAGAAGGTCGTATAGCGCATGGACGTGCATGGACATGGACTGGAGGACTCTCACGTACTATCAATAGTCAGGATGCTTCTGTGGGCAGTGGATGCTGAAAACGGTGCAGAAAACCGCTCGACATGACCAGCTGGGGGGAGATACATGATAGAGGACAATGCGGGACGCCGTCGACTCTCACGTCCTTGAACACCGCATGATACCCAATTCGTCGACCTCAATGAGCACCGGCGCCCTCTGAGGTTAGGACACACGCTCGTCCGCCCTCGTATCGTCTAGAGCTCTCGGAGATTTCGCATCCCACCACCGTCTTGGACGTCGACGAGCTTATTGATCTATCACGGCTCGTTACCCACACATCATTCATGCCTGAAGCTGTACGCCCTCCTCCAGTCTGTCTCTGAGCGTGCGCCTCTAATCGCTCGATCCCCATCTCGGCCTCGCGCTCTCTAGTCCTCTTATCCAGACCTCCTTCATGCGTCAATCGCGGACCTTTCCGCCGGCCTTGCAGCTGGTCATTTCACTTCCGTCGACCTCACCCGCGCCTATCTTGCTCGCATCGCCGAAGTGAACTCGACCTTGCGCGCCGTACTCGAGACAAACCCGCATGCACTTGAACAGGCCGCTGAACTCGACGCCGAACGCGCAGAAAAGGGCCCGCGTGGGCCGTTGCATGGAATACCGATCTTACTGAAGGATAACATCGCGACTGACCCAGCTGACGGTGCGTCGCGTACCGTTACCAAGCGCCGAGTGCCTAATGTCAAGGCCAAGCAGGCATGCAGACGACCGCGGGTTCCTTCGCCCTCCTTGGCGCCCTACCCCCACGCCCCGCGCACATCGTAACCCTCCTGACCCGCGCTGGCGCACTGATACTGGGCAAGGCCTCGCTCTCCGAATGGGCTAACTTCCGCGGTAAGGTCCCCTCAGGCTGGTGTGCGCGCGGCGGTCAGTGCACGAACGCCTACCTCTGTGATGGAGACCCTGGTGGAAGTTCGAGCGGGAGCGGTGTCGCTGCCGCTGTTGGCCTCGCGGCCGCGTGCGTAGGAACGGAGACAGATGGGTCGATTCTGAGCCCTAGCCGGCGGAACGCTGTCGTCGGGATCAAGCCGACGGTCGGTCTGACATCGCGGGCAGGCGGTCCGTTTTCGGTTTTCTGCAGATGTTCGTGCCCTAATACGCGGGGCGTGTGTCTGCTTGTATGTCCGTAGTGATCCCGATCTCATTCACGCAAGACTCCGCCGGGCCTATGACGCGCTGTGTCTACGATGCCGCCCTTCTTCTCCGCGCAATGGTCGGCCCCGACCCACGCGACGCTGTCACATTCCAGCAGCCAACGCCCCTGTCGGACTACACCGCGTGCCTGACCCTCTCCGCCCTCCGGGGTGCGCGCATCGGCGTTCCGCGCGTCCTTTTGCCCCCACAAGAACAGCTCGAGACACCACTCAAGGTATTTGAAGGCGCACTAGACGTCTTGAGGGAACTTGGGGCGACGGTTGTCGAGGACGTGACGATGCCGGCAGCAAACGCCCTCGGTCATGGGAAGAGATGGGGACTGCTGGCCAGCGAGAAAAGAGTGCTTGAAACAGAGTTCAGGGTAAGTCCTTGCTTCAGTTTCACTCCGATGATATCGTCGCCGTCTTCATCTTGGACCCGTTCCTATATCGTATTATCTTCAGTGTCCCCGAAAGCTCAGCACATTTGTATTGTAGCCGGGAATCGAGAAGTATATTGCGGACCTGCCGCACGTTCCGACTGGTGTGCGCACGCTCGAAGACCTTATGGCGTTCAACGACACTCACGCGGAGCAAGAGCTCATCGCACCGTTCTACAACTCTCAATCCCGGTGCGTCATGCACTTTTTTCCCTCGCAGATTATGTTGACATCTGTATACAGCTGGGAGGCTTCCCTACCACTTCAAATGGATAAGGATTATCACGCGGCGGTCGAGGAGGGATATAGGCTCTGCAGGACGGATGGCATCGACTCTGCACTGAGCAAGTACACGCTCGACGCGCTCGTGCTTCCCGCTGATGGTACGCATCCTTTCTACTCATAAGTGTACGTACCGATTCTCAAATTGTGAACCAAGCGAACGCCTCGACCATCGCTGCCGTTTCAGGCTACCCCGTCATAACTGGCATGTCCTCCCCCTTTCCCCTTTTGCCCTTGACTGACAGACTCAGTCCCGCTCGGCTTCCTTCCCACAACAACACCCATGGGCTCCGCGATGCCGACCGTCGACATAGGACCTGGCTTACCGGTCGGCCTTGCGTTTATCGGTGGCGCATGGAGCGAGGCGGCGCTGTTGGGGTTCGCGTACGCATTCGAGCAGCGGACAAGGGTAAGAGCGGAAGGCAGGTTGCGCGACGAGGCAATGCCGAAGACGCAGTTGAAGGACGTTGTAGGGAAATAAGGGCAGTGTGATGAGTGGACAGGTGAGAGTACTACTACAGATTTCACTCGTCGCGGGATAGGTGCGTGTGAAGGCCTGTATGACTACGGTGTAGACAATATAATTTCGACACGTCAGGACGCCTGTTCGTAAAATAGCCACTATTCTTCCACAAATGTACTTTGAACCTGAAAAAGCGCTTCAAGCAGCTGTTCTGATACTGTCCTCCAATACCTGCTGAGCAGACTTGTCCTTGTTCTTGTTTTGAAAAAAAAAAAACTCAATTTGGAACATGATGTTGTATGCCCTATTTAGTGGCTCAAAAGGGCACATAAAGCCTTGGAAAGTCTGTATAATGTCTTTCTGAGATCATGGTGGTCTTCTGACGAGGTTGCACTATCTATAGAAGTTAACAAATGGGGAAATATCTATTGCACACCATTTAGTTATCAGTTCAAAAGAAGCGTCAGTAAGTTGGGGAAGGTGCTGAAGACAGCTGAACTTGATTTTGCGCACTTGCGGTAACAAGTGCACCTCAAACACAGCCAAAATTGTGTCGACTGATCCAAATATAAAACAAGCGCCCATAAAAAGTGAAAAGCTCAGATTTAGTGTTTCTCAGCCGGATTGGCACATCGGCAGCGATATCGCAAAAATGGTGTAGAGAATCCGGTCTGTAGACGCTTGCGGCTTTAGTGTTGTGTACACTATGGAAGTCCGCGAGGACGCGTTGAGAGCGCGTAGGTCCTAGCGTGCACATGATCGCGTGCTTCAGCCGGGCCGACGGCTGGGGCACGCCCTCATCAGTCGACGGGCATTCCAGTGGCAGTGAGGAAAGAGCATGATGACCATGGCGAGCATCTCGACGGCGACGACATACCGGTAGATCGCACACGAGATTACAAAGAGCGTGATCGCACCCTCGTCCATTCGTTATCCGCACTCCGGCCCTCACCGTGCGTTCAGTTCAGGTTGTCGCCCCCGACTGGGAACCTTGCCGTACCCCCTGTGCTCGCATCTGCGCTTGGAGTTTCAACGAGGCCGTCGCGCGTGGCCTGCACGGGGTCCCTGAGCAGCGCAGCAGGAGCCCAGACGCGGACTGGTACCCGCGGACTCCTTCCTACATCCAACAGCTGACACAGGTGTTCTGCAGGAGCTGCTGCAGCGGTACAGCCCGCTTGTGAACGTGACTGTGAAGGAGCAGATTTAGGCGACGTCGGGCTGGATATGCCCCTTGTGCCGGAGTCAGGGGGACAAAGAAGTGGGCGGGCGTGGTGTGTACACGCCGCTTACTGCTTGTCTTATTCTGGATGAGCTTATTTGAGTCTTGTGGACAGCATCCTACATCTGAATTTCCAGTGACGTTGACCCATTACCGATACTACTCGGAATCATACCTTGTCTATTATAACGTTTTATCCAGCTAACTAAAGCCTTCGAGGAGAGTAAGAGAGAACATGTACAGTAGGCGGGTTACGTACTGCGTTCTCATCCCGTGATGTGCCTTACCGTACCATCCGCACATTTGTCAACACACGGTGCATATAAGGATCTCTTCTCAGCGAGCACGCAGAAACCGTATGGCGAGGTCATTGGGGGCGAATGATGCCTCCCAATGTCGACATTGATATTTAGTTATCTAAAGTGTCACCATGACTGATCCATGTAAGATTCTAGGCGGGGACTCCCTGGGTCTTGTTAACCGAGTCCGAGCCTTTTGCACCTCTTCCAGTCACCACGATCACCACGGAACTCTGAATGGCCATAAACCCGAACCAATCCACTGACATGGCGTCCTTTAAAAGGACGCTCGCGGCCTCTAAGCACATTATTGCCGTCGCCGGTGCCGGCCTCTCCGCTGCCTCTGGTCTGCCGTCTTACACGTGTACCCGGCCCGCGCTGGCTCATGGTACGCGCAGGCATCCCGACGTTCCGAGGCGCCGGAGGCTTGTGGCGATCGCATAATGCAACGAGTCTCGCGACACCGGAAGCATTCGCTGGGGACCCGTCCCGCTGTTGGCAGTTCTACCACTACCGCCGAGAGACGTATGCCAGCTTCCGTCTAACGACTCGAGGGAATATGCTCACTCCCGCTTCTCATTTGCAGTGCCTCGCGCGCGAAACCCAACGCGGCACACACCGCGCTCGCCGAATTCTCTCTCCCCTCCGTCCGCGAGAGCATCGTGCCAGGATCCACCTTCACACTCATCACGCAAAATGTCGATGGACTGAGCAGGATAGCACTCGATGCAGCGACCCGCAAAGCCGCGACGCCTGAACAGCCCGCGCCTGCCTCGGAGTCCTCACCGCCGGCCGTCGCTGCACAGCCACCACTACTCGAGATGCATGGCCGGCTGTTCGAGGTCGTCTGCACATCCGGGGCCTGCAAGCACGCCGAGCTCGATTACGCGTCGCCGCTAGCGCCCGCGCTTGCAGGGACGGAGTGCCTGGAGCTGGAGAAGAGGATCGAGCGGAGCGACCTACCTCGGTGCAAGAAATGCGGGGCGCTCGCGCGGCCGGGCGTCGTCTGGTTTGGCGAGACGCCACAGTTCTTGGACGAAATCGAAGAGTTGGTCCTGAAGGCGGACCTATGTCTCGTCGTGGGCACGTCGTCGACGGTGCGTACTCGTCCTCTACACGTTGATGGCCCAGCTTTACCTAGCGCGAGAACAGGTATACCCTGCCGCAGGGTACGCAGCAGCCGTTCAGGAGCACGGCGGGAAGGTTGCAGTTTTCAACCTCGACAGAAGTGAAGGAGACGGCGAAGCTGACTTCCTGTTCTTGGGACCTTGCGCGGAGACGCTGCCCGACGCACTGGGCCTCCAAAAACCTAGCACTCTCGCATGAGGAGTGCAAGACGAGAACAAGAGTATGCGTATGTATAGTATGATCCAGCGGGAGAGGATGGCATGAGAATCTATGCAAGATATCACAGCCTAAAGTTAAAACGTGGGCTCCGCTGCTGGTGGAAAGTCAGGCTGGAAGCATCGTCGTCATCTCAGAGCTTGAGATGCTCGGAGGAATTGGAACCGCTAGAGTTGCTTGAGAGGCGCTTGGACTGCGCGTCACATTCTCGATCAAAGGCCTCCGAATGGACCGTGACGTGAGCGTCCCAGTTGACGGCTAGAAGGGTACACGGGCGGGTCAGTATAGAGGAAAGACCGACAAAACGTAAAGGAGCTCGCTTGTGTTGTCGTCAGACATTGCGAGTAGTAAGAACTCACGCACGGCGTCTTTAAGCACCACCCGTCTCAACCCATAAATACGTTTATGTTTAAACACCAATCTCTCCGCACGCAAGATCGACCGGAGACAATTCGTCTTACTGACCGATAATTATATTTAAACGTGTTAAATGGTCGTTATATTCAAACACTCTAATAAACAATCCACCTGGACCAGAAACACAGGTCCAGTGGAGTTGGCCGACGGACCCCGAGCCGCTCTGAACTTGGCTTTGGCCAACGCACAGTGAGGAGTCCAACGTACTACAATCCGTCTGCATGGCATGGGCCGTAGTAGTAACGCTGGTCTCGTTCTAGCGTGCACCTTAACGCCCCTAACTTCCGAATGTTACAGCTCGTCCACCGGGTATCGAACGGCTTTTCCGACCGCCTTTCCCTTGAGAGGATTTGCGAGCGGGAACAAAAACCTCTCTTGATCGGGATCGATATATTCGCTGTCGAAGATAAGTTGTGGGTCTTGATGGCTGGTGTTCGATTTTAGGTCGAATTTTGCGGGTCGCGTTTCGTCGGGACTGGGGCCTCTATACCGTGACATCGAGCTGGTGTCGATATGCTTGCTTTTGATCAGCCTTCCGAGGTAATTCTTCGCTTCGTTGAAGACTTGTGTGTAAGCCGGAACGCTGCGTTTGCACTCGGCTTGCTTCTTCACGACGGCCGTGATCGCATACGTCCACGGATCGATAAGACCCTCGGCCACTCTGAGCGCTCTGACATTGAACTGCGTCTCATGGCAGCCAGTAAGTAGCACTCCTGACGTCGGATTCTGTGCGTCAAGTATTCCTCCGTCTGTGCCAAATGAGGCCATGATAGTGAGGTTGACACCCGGGCTCAAGCTCTGTGAGACATAGCGATCAGTTCATGGAATGGAACAGCAGCACTTGGATTAACCTCACGTATGGCTTTGCCCAGCCAGACATTGTCCAGGACTTCCTTCTTCATTCCCGCCTCGTCCTCTGCAAGCACCCAACCTTCGACATCTCCGCACTTCTCGTCGAAGCTATCCTCCGAATCATCTGGGTATGAGGTCCCATAAGCATCTAGATACACAAACCGGACGCTCCCCGGGGGCGCGCTCGATAACAGGCCCGTAAACTTAGATTTGAAGTTTGCGACAGTGGGTGCGTCTTGGCCGTAACGACGCTGCTTCAATCCGTTGCATGGCTCGTCGTCGTAGTAGCACATCTCAATGCCGTCAATGTCGAAGCCAAGGTACTTGACAAGCATGTCTTGTACAAGGAAAATGCCATTGTCCGCGCCTGTGTTAAAGCGGAAAATTAGTGCCTGCCGATGCAGTCAGCTTTGCCTAACGCATGTCTCCACTGATGGCAATAGAGGAAACACACTTTTTTGGCAGCGTAAGTCCGGAAGTCAGTTGCTTCAAGGTCGCTGGTGGCCGTATCCGACCCCGACTCGGTTGACATGTGAAGATTAGCCGTCCTCATGTTGCTCGAGAGTGTAGCGGTGAAGGTGTAGAATCCATCGTCGAATGTTCCTAAGATCATGCCCCCCGCGCCGGCCGTGACATCGCGTAACTTGCTCGTCACAAGGTGATTTTCCTTGGGGTTGTGCCTCCCGTCGAACGTCCACTGGTAGTACAGGCCGACGGTAGCATCGTTTGCGATAGTACCAGATGGTAAGACAAGAGTAACCATCTCGTTTTTGGCGTACTGGACACCTCGCTCGATCCAGTTAAGCTTTCCGGCGTATACTCTTGTAGTTGGGACCTCCCCAGGCTCGCGATGCTGCAGATCAAGAGTGGATGTGACAGAGCTATTATTATCAGCACCGTTGACAGCGCCCAGAGTTGCGGCGAGCTGGCGTAAATCGCTCCTGATATGACAATCCAGGAAATAAAAGCCAAATGATAGAACGATGCGGATCCCATCCTCGGCTTTGGAGGTGCCGGTGACAATACCACTCTGGAAGATGTAAAGAGTGAGTTCTCCTCTTCGCATTGAAGGAAGAAAAGGCTGTGCTGACTCCAAGATAGGGTGCATGATCCACGCTGTACGCGTCCTTGGTCCACTGCCAGTGTGCGCATACAGGATCGTTCAGGGAGAACCCAGCAGGAAATACGATGGTAACACATTCATTCTCAGCATAAGAATGGTAGTTCAGCTTGCCACAGTAGATGAGCATCGCCGTGAGAGAAGGCGGCCTAGAGGTTATAGATGAGCTGTCGTGGGGGAAGATGAGGAAGTATCGCCGTGGTGACTTATTCCCGATCGTCCACCACAGCTTACATATATCATTAATGATGATAAATGAGAAAGTCAGCCGGCTTGAAGAAAGAACGATATGACAATATGGCTAAGCCTACATGGGAAGCAGTTCCTGGCGACAATGACAGTCGGAAACAAAGCGCGTGAACGGCATGGGCTCAGCCGGAAGTCACTCCATACAGATAATTGACAGCTCGTTCGGACACAATCCATAGACCCTCAAGTTGCGATATATGTGCCCAGCTCACAAAGGCGGTTCATAACGAAATTCCTATCTCGACACAGTCAGACAACAATGCAGGTAAACTGATGCGCTCACGGATACGACTGTCCTGGGTTGTAGACCACATTTTGAAGAGACAGCGCGGCAATCTGTCTGACCGGAAATCCCTGTCTTCCGAGAAAACCCTACAGCTAGAGCCCAAGCCCAATCGCGTGATGCATCGGTAGCAACCCAATACGCCTGGCTTATCCACTGGCACGATTGACAGCTTTATTCTCGCCTCCATCTTGCGCCTTAACACTTGTCATCACTGGCATCTGCATCTCCTGCTAAGTAGTCATCTAGGCAAGCTAAGCATGGTCCGAATGCGCTTCACGTGGCACGGACCTTGTCAGTTAGGTTTGAGGTGCCGAGGGAGCCGCGCGCGCGGGTCCGGGCTGCTTCGCATGCGGCGGCGGCGCGACGAGTGCGGAGCCCGGGAGGCCCGGTGCGTCGCGCGAGCGAGGAGAATGCGAAGCGCCGGAGGGTTTCCACGGAGTGGAAAGGGAGGATGGGAGGGACGATGAAGGCGCGCGCAAGTTATGGCTGAGCAGGGACGATTGCGTTGGGAGCAAGGCAGCGCGCATAGGCCGGAGGCCGGCTGGCTCGCAATCTTGCGCAAGCTCGCCGCGCCGGCCTCAGGGCTAAAATGAGCTTGCCGAGTGCGTGGAAAAGCTTTACAAAACAGGCTACATAGAAGTAAAATGAGAAACGTCAAAGGCATGAAGGGAAGCCGGCACACGCAGTACATCCAAGCTTGCCATACACGTCCATTCACCGGCAGACACTAATAAACCCCTTTCTTTCTGAGTCTCTCTGGATACATCATTTCTTTCCACTTGTGCGATTTCCGCCCCCATCTGTACAAGGGCTGACGTCTGCGCTCAATACCGTTAAATCCTTCGCTTCTCCTCCTAGGACACTATGCAACAGCGCAACTTGAAGCTGTCCTTAGTAGTGATAGGTCTCCTCAGTGACAATCTCGACGAAGCTAGACCCTTTGCGGGGGAGCACCGTCGTGCTGTCCGGGCTTTCGAGTTTGCCCATAATCACCATCGCCGGCATTACAAGGCGCAGTCCTCGTACGACTCGGACGCCGGCTCTGGGAGATCCGTGAGCAGCAAATCGCATGCTGGACAGTACTGGCGGGCAAAGTTCTTCCTGCCAGTGGCGCCAAGCTAAGCAGTCGGCCGCCGCCATTGAGGTGCTCGCGCAAGTAAGGCAAGCTGTGCTTTTGTACCCTCCTCTCAGGCTACAGGCGGCAGTGTCAGGTGTGGTGTGCGCACAGACACAAGGTCGAAACGCTTTTTCTATTCAAGGCTAGTGACAGCGGGGGATATGTTCTGGAATGCTTGAGTGACGGTGGACCGGCGAATGGGTGTGGGAGCTCATTATCCCAGAACACGAGCTAGAACAGATGACTAGCGAAAGGCGGAATAGACAGAAAGCTAGAGTGTCTAGGCTAGGAGACGGGCAGGATGGACTCCATTGGCATCGGCGGCGGGTGCGCGTGAAGCTTTTCACAAAAGTTGATGCAGAAATGTGGGTGGTAGTCAGTCTGAGAGACGCGGGACTGTCAATGACAAGTGTACGGATGGGGCTGGACGCACAGGAGGGATATTAATGCACGCGTGCTAGGCTAACTCCGTTTTTGGATATGAATAGACAAAATATTCTGTAATCCATCTTCGCAATGCTCATGAGTCGTCCTGTAGGTGTAACGGTATTGGAGATGCATCACGACCTACCAATCGGCAAGACAATCTGTGTTCTATCGGAAAATCCGGTGCACTAGTGATGCGATTGACACGGCAGGAAAGGGCAGTAACTAAAGTGGCTGAAATATATATCAAAGGCCGAAGATGGTCGTTTGAGGCAACGAAAAGGTGTGCACAACCAAGGTATCAAGTACTCGATTAATTACGTTCTAGAGCAGGGGCCGGGAGCATAGTCGAGATGAGAGCCTTGAGTATCGGAAGAGAGGTCAGGCGGTGATGGTCGAATTGTGGCCGGCCCGGAGCGTAGGTTGTCGCGTGTATCGCCGGTTGCATCTTACCATCATCGAGCCCGCATCCTTTCGTGCCCACCTCTCAATCCTCCACACCACCACTGGCATCATAAGATATGGAAACTGACATCGATATTGGAGGAGCCTGAGAGATTCAAGGTGAAATTCTGGAGAAGCTTGTTTCATTTCATCCTAGTGAATTGAGCGCAATGGCGGCCAAATGGTTACCATGGGAACATGTACCAGAATAGGAGTACACCAACGTCCCAGAGTAAAACTCAAAAGTACGTGAAAAAGCCAAACGTGTACTCACGATGACGTCCGCAACGCAACGACCAGAAAGTGTTTTCTATCGTGGTATAACACTAACGGATTCGCAAGGACAATTAAGGGCCGGTGTAGGCGACGCTGACACTGCTGCCGCTGACGGACGCAGAAGTAAGGACTCGGTTGTTCTGCTCCATGTTGATTATCGTCGCGCCAGAGGGGCTAGTGCCACCCGCGCTGGCGCCAGTGAAGGTGACTGTGCCGAAGTTGGAAAGTGGGACAAGGGAGTTGCCCTATTGATACCCATCAGGTGACTGTGTTAATGCTCCTTTGTCAACTGACCTGCTGGAAGTCCTCTACGATCCACTCCGCGTTCTCTTGGCAGAGCGACGGCTGGCCGCTGAAGGTGTGCGAAACCGTCTGGCCCGTAGAGTGGTTGACGATCGTCGCAGTTCCCGATGTCAAGCTTGTTGCGGTGACTGTTGTCGTGATCGAATCACCTGCGCGGACGGTGATGCCGGAGAAGTCCTGTGCGAAAGCCGGGAACCACTCGAACCAGGCTGGAGCGATGATCGATAACGAGTGCGAGAGGAGAGGGACGAGACACTGACCGTCGAACGAGACGGAGCCGCCGTTGACATTGAAGTCGATACCGGTCTGGAGAATGGCGGTCTGGCATGTGTCGCCGTCAATGCCAACCCATGCGGATGAGGAGTGCGTGCCAGAGCCACCGGAGGGCTCGCGCGGCGTCGGGACAGTGAAGGTTCCAGTGACAGTCTTGAACGTGCTCTATAAAGGGTTCGTTTAACGTCATGACCGACATGCACAGTGACAAGCGCTAACAGAACCAGCAACAAGGACGGCACCAGACCAGTTCGTGGAGAACTGGGTCGGGTGCGTCGCGTTTGTAGCCTGTGGCGTGGGACCTTGGACAGCTTGCTTGGGCTGCGAGAGACGACCGTTGGCACGGCGGGCCTGGCGCATCTCAAAGCGCTCACGGGACGAGGGGAATGCCGCAGCAGCCGAGACAAGAGCGAGAAGGGCAGCAGAGAACTTCATGTTGGACAAGTGAAAGCGTGTAGGATTCGAGAGGCGATCCTGAGGGTACCGGTGCGCTCCAACGTAGTTCTTATACCGATATCGGATGGCGTCGTATTTCGTCTTCTTACCTCCTTCCCGGTTGTCCTGTGTTCCTTCGGATCCGCTCCAAATGCTAGAAGCTCGGAGAGATGGTCACCATGCGTTCCGGTCGTCAGCAGCTCGGTCACCGCTCACAGGACTAGTGCTGTGCATGCGCCTCAAGGTCGTGAAAGAGCTGCCCGTTCACAGGGCGAAGTCGGGAAATCAATCCGGAGGCGACCAGACAAGGCTACGGCTCTCATTTTCCGTTGTTCTTCTCATCCCGCGGTCAACAGATCATGTGCTTGGCCCGCCCGAAGCGTTGATAGCACTCAATATAGACCGATAAGATCCAGGAAGACGTGGCAGCTCCACTCTTGCTGTTCGAGAAGAAACGCGTGCGGCTGGGAAGGTGTCACCAGACAGAATCGAGGGTTAGCTTGTACTCGCTAGCCTCGTTGGATGCAAACAGAATCGACTTCGGGGCTAAAACGACGAGCACCCTTGTGTGACATGCTTGGAATTTACATGTCTTTGGAGAGCTGGCAATCCGAACAACGTCCAGTGTGGGAAATGTACTTTCGCCGGACGCCAAGACGCCTGAGAACGCGCATACCCACGGCAGGAGTCTCGCCTTCAGCTGATCGCCACAACCTCGCTGTGTTTTGTTTGACATTGACACCGATTTGAAGGGACGAATACAACAACAGCTGTGCTAACAAGAGAGTTTCATGGGCCAAGAAAACGGTACCCGCTAACATTCATTAGCTTTAAGGGATCATTGCATCACACAACTAGCATCCAAAGGTGGAAGGCTGTTCGACATGATCTAAACACTGGTCAGCACGAGAAAATAAGAATACCGGCACAAATATCAGCACTGATTCTAAGCAAGTCGACCACGTTGCCCTCAGTGATGGTGAGAAGTGAGCGTCCACTTCTCGCTAGAGAGCCCCAGACTTGGCCCCAACGCATGAGGATTCTCGAAAATTTCACGGCTTCACACAGAACCTAGTAGTAGAGACCAGGTGCTGGCCTCATGACGTGAGCCCTGTGCTCCACATAGCAAAGCCGAACCCGGAGATAGGACAGCAAGGACGATAGTGGGGTGCGTTGTCAGTTCTTTCTAAGTTATTTTTAGACAGGGCTGTGCGTGATACCAGTGCTATTGCTTGCGCTATTGCGCGATGTGCCCATAACGACGCGGCAAAACGGGCCTGCAAAGGATCAGGAGGGAAACGCCTCCACTTCATTCCAGCGGGTGATATTGTCTGGTAGGCGTGTGTCTTGAATTGAGGAATACTTGATACGTATTTGTGAAGGTTGCATCGAAACCCGCACGCGACAGCAGAAGCACAGCCGCGAGCAGGAATTTGAAAGTAGGGTGAGATAGTGGGTACATCGGGATTCATGATCGAACCCTTCCGGCTAGCGTCTCTTCTGCCAGTCACATGACGTCGTGGCACGATCCCAACCGTCGCATTTACTTATCCCGGCGGGATCGAAGGCTGCCACGGGTCCCAGTTGATGGGTAAGTACCCCAGGACGCTGTTGTGCTTGCTACACAAACACCCGCATGCTTTCAGAAGGGGATTAATCATGGTAGCTCGTTTATCGGTCGTGTCACCATACCTGAACTTCGATAACTCGGTGCGCTTGTCAGCTCGATAGTCACGTACGGTAAAGTACTAGTAGTCGCTCGATATCTTTTGGCTATATCATATATGCCTCTGATAAAGGGGAGCGGGTCTACAGCGGAGCGATACGCTTTGAGCGGGAGATTGTAGGGGCCGAGTAGATACATGCTCCTCCCTCGGCGAGATTGAGCGAGTCAGTATTCATCGTTAAACGTGCAAGATTCGAGGGGAGATGATGAGGCAGCTACAGGTAAGTTTATCGAAGGCATCATCACGCCGCGGAGGAGACTCCGGATGTTCGTGCCGGACCTCTGTAAGCATTTGTCGTCGCCCGTGGGACTGCAGCGCTCCGACGGAATAGAGTACAACCAATGGGCACAGGAGACATAAAGATTTCAGGGGACGCGTTCCAGAACGTACTCCGACGGGAGTTTCGTCGCCCGCTGGATAACTATACTTATATCAAGAACTCATGCCAGCTCGAGCGCTGTGCTCGCGCTTTCGTTCCGGCCGTCAGGACCTGCAAAAGTTATGCTAAGCGACTCCAAGTCCGACGAGGAGGCAGCCAAGCGCGATGATGGCTTGCACGGGCAGAACGCGCCTCATATTGAGCTGGACGCTGGAGGTGACGAAGGTGCTATCAAATTGCGCACGCACTGGTATCAGCTCTGGTGCGCATGAGAGTTTCCTCCCACTGTGCCGCCCACTGAAGAGATCCGCCTTATTCCTGTTCTTGAACGTCGATTGGCCGGGTGACATGATGGTAGGTTGCCAAAGAACCCGCCGCCTCCAGCTCCCGACTCGTTTGATGACGCCAAGGTGCATTCTCCCACGACCCATAAGCTTTTCTTTCCCGGCACTCATCAACCTCCATTCTAACAGACGATTCCGCTTGCCAAAGCCTCTATCATCTCGGAATTAACGTATTCATGGATCACCGATATAATGGTATTTTTCTGTTCTTTTGGTAGATGATACAGTGACGTTCCCTGAGGGTTCGGACATCCATTCAACGCGCTACTTCTGCTTGTAGGTCTTAGGCTACAAGCGCTCGCTGCAGGCGACAGACCTCTGGAAAATGGACAAGTCACGCGAGGTAGAGACTGTCTCTGCAAAGCTTGAGGCCGCATGGGAAGCTCGTGTCCGCAAAGCCGACGAGTGGAACCGTGCACTCGCGTCTGGCGAAGCCCGCCCTGGTCTGTTTCTGCAGCTCCGTTGGCACGTTTCTGCCCTAAAACGTCTCGGCCACTACCGGGAAGTGTTGTGCAATTCGGAAGAAAATTGGCGTATGGTTGGTGGGCGAAAGCAAGCCAGCCTTATTTGGGCACTAAATGAGGTCTTCGGCTTCAACTTCTGGCTCGGTGGCATCTCTAAGGTCTTGTCCGACACGATGCAACTCATGATACCACTCGTCATCAGGGTTTGTGTTTAAAAAACAAACCATCTTTTTCCTTCATATCCTCACCTCGTGCAGGCTATCATCAACTTCGCTCAGCAGCGCGAGGCCAGCGATCCAAGGAACATCGGTGTCGGCGTAGCCATGGCTATCGGCGTGTTTCTGCTGACCGCTTTCACGAGCGTTTTTCAACATCAAGTAAGGTGTTTCGTCTGCACCAATCTTCTCCGCACACTCTAACTCAACTACAGTTCTTCTGGCGGTCTATGTCGACTGGTGTCATTGTTCGCGGAGCTCTCACGTCGATGGTCTACAAACGTGGTGTCATGTTGACTCCTAGTGCGCGCAACACGATGCCCAACTCCCGGCTGGTTAACTTCGTATCGTCCGATGTCCGTATTACTCCTGTACAAGATAACTATACGCTTACGATTTGTCGAAGATAAGCCGCATAGATGCATGTGCGCAGTGGTTTGTAAGCAACAAGCTCATTTGTACGCTAGTCTCACTCATTCTCGTGCCATGTCACAGCACCCGGCTTGGACTGCGCCGATACAAGTGCGCGATTCTCTCTTTCAATCCGTGCTCCCTTCTAACTTTCCCGCCATAGGCGACTGTCTGCCTCATCATTTTGCTCACAGAGGTCTGCCCTTAGTCTACCTCGCAGTGTGGCGGCCTATCTTACTCTTCTGAAGCTTGGAGCACCTGCGCTCGCAGGATTTGGGCTGTTTATCATGATGGCACCTGTCCAGCGCTTGATTATGGGTTGGCAGTTCAAGATACGGAAGAAATCTGTCTCGTGGACGGATCGCAGGGCGAAGTTGCTCATGGAGATTCTCGGTAGGTTCGCCTGTCTGTCCCGTTGTATCCCGGGTTAACAATTGTTTCTCTAGGCGCAATGCGGATAGTCAAGTACTTCACTTACGAGAAACCCTTCCTTGAACGTGCGCGTGGCGGATGATACGTTTAGAATTGTAACAAAGCTGAAATGGCCTTAGGTATTTTCGGCATCCGAAGACATGAACTCACGGGGGTTGTCAGGATCCAGTTCGCCCAATCAGCGAAGTAAGCATATCTTGCACGACGCTTTGGTCAACCTGACAGCTGTCGAAAGTTACGCCGTGGCTTTCTCTCTTCCGGTTCTATCAGCTTGTCTTTCGTTCGTCACCTACACATCGACTACGAACAGTTTCGACCCAGCTGTCATCTTTCCTTCGTTCTCTCTGTTCAATGTATGTCCTTTGAAGGGCCATCCTCTCTTCCGCTTGTGTATACTGAGGCTTTTTCTCTTTACAGCTGCTTCGCCAGCCACTCCTCTTCCTCCCGCGAGCACTCTCTTCCGTCGCAGATGCTCAGAACGCTCTCGTGAGGTTATCCGAGCTCTTCCTCTTGCCGACGCTTTCGGAAAGACCCATCGACATCGACCCCAAGCAGGAACTCGCTCTGCACGTCAAAGATGCCACGTTTGTCTGGACTCAGGTTCAAGAGAACCCTGCGGAAAAGAAGAGGCGATCGCCTGAAAAGGATAAGAGTGCCGCCACGCCGAAGAGGACCAGCGTCGCGTCAGAGGAGACCGAGGCACACAGTGACGAAAGTGATCCGGCTGATGAGAAGGCGACCAACCGCAAGGCCCACGCGCCGAGGCCCTTCCGTATTGAGAACATCTCGCTCGAAATTCCTCGCGGCCAATTGGTAGGCATCGTCGGGTCGTTCGGAAGTGGAAAGGCACATATCGCTTCTTCTGCCCAACGATCTTATGCGCTCACTGATAATCCAGTCGAGCCTGCTTCAAGGGTTGTTGGGCGAAATGCCAAAGGTCTCCGGTCAGGTGGCTTTCGGCGGTACGGTTGGCTACTGTCCACAAATTGCGTGGGTACAAAACGCAACGCTGGTGCGCTCCTCAAAGTTTGCAATATAGAGATAACATCTAACCAAGCGACTGTGAAAGCGCGACAATATCCTCTTTGGACAGCCGTGGGACGAAGAGAAGTACTGGAAGGTCATTGAGAATGCGTCTCTCTTAGCTGACCTCGATGCGCTGCCCGGTGGTGACCAGACCGAGGTGCGTGGCGGGCTCTCTGGATTTGACAGCACCAACCTTCTTCAATTCAGATTGGAGAAAAGGGTATAAATTTGAGCGGAGGTCAGAAACAAAGAGTAGGCTTTTCTTTCAGTTCGTGAGCCAGATGTTATTGAGGCTGTACAGGTCAATATTGCGAGAGCTCTGTACTACGACGCGGATGTAATCATCATGGACGATCCCCTCTCTGCCGGTAAGGTTTTGTTGGCTGCTAGACGCACACATTAACACGCACCCAGTCGACGCACACGTCGGCCGCGCGCTGTTCCAAAGCGCTATCCATGACTACCTCCGCGGCCGCGGGAAGACCGTTATTCTCGTTACGCATGCTCTGCATTTCCTCCCCGAATGCGACTATGTCTACACAGTCCATAGCGGGAAAATAGACGAACATGGCACGTACCGCGAGCTCATCGATCGTGGTGGGACATTCTCGCGGTGGGCGAGGGAGTTTGGAGGGTATTCGGACGAGAAAGAAGACGACGACGACGAGGCCGAGGCCGAGGCCAAGGCACCGGTTAAGATCGTCGACGTAGGTGACATGATGGCCAAGGCAGAGAAGCACAAGCCCAGTGCCGGCGGCAGACTCGAAGGCCGCCTTGTCGTTCCTGAGACGCGTAATACGGGACGTGTCTCATGGATCGGTAAGCTACTCGCCATGATTCTCTGTGCTTGGCTGACTAGTACGCCAGTGTGGAAAGAGTACCTTAAGGCCGGAAATGGCCTAGCGATGGCACCGCTGGTGCTCATATTTGCGCTCTTGATGCAAGTGGCGTCGGGTCTGAACGGTTACACGCTCGTCTGGTGGGAATCAAAGTATGTATCTTCCTTGCGGTCTGTGTACAGCTTGCTCATCCCGCATTTGCAGCCAATTCAATAAGCCTTTTAGTTTTTACCAGGCGCTGTATGCTGGTCTCGGTGTTGCACAGGCCTTTTTCACGCTTCTTATGTAAGTTTGCGAACCGATTTTTCCACATCCACCTCAAATTTGTATCTAGGGGCTTATCTTCGGATGTTCTTGGGGTCTTTGTCTCGCAGAACTTGCACCATAGGGCACTTAGGAATGTGTTCGGCGGGCGGATGTCGTTCTTTGACACTACAGTATGCTTAATCCGTCGAGCAATGTCCGGCACCCAGTTGATCACCGAGCGTAGCCCCTTGGTCGTATCATTGGAATCTTTGGGAAGGATATCGATGGTGCGTTCTCCATCCCACCATCGCCGGCTCTTGGCTAATAAGCCACAGCCATCGACAACCAACTGCCTGGTAAGAAATCCGGCTATCATACCGAATGTAGGACTGACTCAAAACCGCATAGCGACGATCAGGCTATGTACATAACTGTCGCTTTGCCACACTATCATCTCAGCTTACGAGTCGCTGCAGGCCTTCTCACTATGTCAATGTTGCCCAGCTCAATTGTAATCATCACCATCGTTGAGCACTACTTTAGTGCGTGCAGCTAGCTCTTGGTATATCCTCAATTACTGATGCACCCCTTCGCAGTCATTCCTGCAGTAATTATCCTGTGCATATACGCCGTCCTTGCAAATTTCTACGGCGCAAGTGCGCGCGAGCTCAAGCGCCTCGGTGCGTGCCCTTGTGGCCCTTTTTATTCTGTCTGACACATACACAGATTCGATGCTGCGCTCGTACCTCTATGCCCACTTCACCGAGTCTCTTTCAGGCCTGCCGACTATCCGAAGTTATGGCGAAATCCCCCGCTTCATCCACGAAGAAAATTACTACATCGACCTGGAAAATCGTGCCCTGTTCTTGGTCGTGACGAACCAACGGCAAGTGCTGTAGCCGCTCGCAACATCCAGAGGGCGATCTGACCTGTATTCAAGATGGCTCGCCATCCGCTTGGATGCCCTCGGTGCTGTCCTCACCTTCATCGTAAGCTGGCCCGGGACTGGCAACCCACCGATCTTTGCACCCTTATGCGCACTCGCTAGGTCGCAATTATCGCTGTCGTAGGAACGTCTGGCATCTCGGCCGCCCAGATCGGTCTTGCGTTGACCTACGTCGGTTCGTGGCGAGCTACATTTGTTTGCGACGACCATTGTTAACTCGAAGGACAGCAACTGTGACGCAGACGGCCAGTGCCGTGACGCGTCAACAAGCAGAACTCGAGAACTACATGAACTCGGTAGAGCGGGGTACGTATCTGACACAACAAACCGCGCCGTTTCTAAATATTCGGTAGTCATCTACTACAGTCGCGGTGACGCCGTCGTCGCCGAAGCGCCGCATGAGCTTCTAGATTCCATGGTCCCGCGGGAGTGGCCTAGCCAGGGCGCGATCGAGTTCAAAGATGTGCGGCTGGCATATCGTCCTGGCTTGCCGGATGTCCTCAAGGGCATAACGTTGGACATCAGGGGAAGCGAGCGGATCGGAATTGTAGGACGGTGCGCACGAGTAGGAACAAGGTAGATGCTCAGATTTCTGACGACCGTCACTACAGGACAGGTGCTGGGAAGTCATCTCTCATCACGGCGTTGTTCCGTCTCGTTGAACTGAACGCGGGGTCCATCACAATCGACGGGTGCGTATGTGCTGCACGACGCCACACCGAGTGGCTAACAGGGAATAGAATCGACATATCAACGCTCGGCCTAACCGATTTGCGGTCGAGGATTGCCATTATCCCGCAGGAGGTGCGTACTCTCACTTCGCGATGCGACACGTCCGATGGCTGACGTGCGGGCAGCCTCTCTTGTTCAGTGGTACGTAACACTGAAGGGTTTACGGCGAGCAGGGAGGCTGAATGCGCCCTAGGCACCGTCCGTTCCAATCTAGACCCGTTCTCGCTACACGATGATGCACGTCTATGGGACGCCCTGCGCCGCTCGTACCTTGCTTCGAAAGACGGCGCGACTGGTGTTCCGTCTTCCGGAAGAATCACGCTTGACGCTGCCGTGGAGCCTGATGGTGCTAATCTAAGTGTGGGCCAGCGGTCTCTGCTGAGCCTTGCCCGTGCATTGGTCAAGGACAGCAAGATTGTCGTACTCGACGAGGCAACGTGCGTCTTCGCCGATACAGCTAACGAATCCCGCTAAAGTTGTGTGCTCTCAGGGCGTCCGTCGATCTCGAGACTGATAGCAAGATCCAAGACACAATCCAGACGGAGTTCGGGGACCGCACACTGCTGTGTATTGCCCGTGAGTCTAGTGTTACGCCATGCGATTCGATTGCTTCTGACATCTCCCAGACCGCCTGCGAACCATTCTGTCGTACGATCGCATCCTCGTCTTAGAGAATGGAAACGTCGCAGTGAGTTCGCCTCCTCGTTCTCTGTTTGCTACCTCATTCCTTTCCCCCAAGGAATTCGACACGCCGCTCAACCTCTTCGAGAAAGTAGAGGGCATCTTCCACAGTATGTGCGTTGGCAGTGGAATCACGGTTGAAGAGATCAAGGCTAGCCAGCGGCCGTAGACATGATTATGAGCACGATGCAGCGTTTAATGAGGTCGTCATCCATAGAAATCGATATCGCACACACCTAGAGTACTGTCGTAGCCAGCAAGCTTCCTCACACCCCAGGGACGGAACTGTCCTAGATCGCACCAGTTTATGTATTTACTGCAATTTCGCGCTCTGCCTTGCGTTCTGTTTCGGCCTTCAAGAATATCACGCCCGCACTTGCTCGAACCGCTCGCGTGCTGCTCAACTTTCCGGACGCCCACACACGGTGTCATAAAGGCTGAACGCGACGGTGGCAGTGGGGATTGGGCGCGGCCCGTCTGAGTGGTGGTGCCAGGCATCGTGGCATTGAGCTGCCGTGCAATACGGCAGAAGCCATTGTGCCACGGGCGCCCAATGTGCTGGCGAGAAAAAAAGATTACAGTAGTTGCGGGGAGACAGAGGCATAGCTCGGAAAGTGCTCGTGGGATGAAGAAGCTTATCAACCGATTCGAGCAGTTGGGAGAGTGACAGTTCAAGGCGGCGATCTCATGTAGAGGGAGCACACAGCATGATAATTAATCTCGTACTTTATTTCTTGGAGCGTTCCTGGTCGTATGGCACGGCCCTTGAGCGCAGATTGGGAACATGGAGGAACGTATGGTCGATGCCCATCCGATCCTATCAAAGAATGCACTTCCGAGAATAATACTACGAATAGTCAGAAATAGCCTCCATTATGCATCTGGAATTCAAACGTGGTCGACCGTTCCAATACGCTTGGATCGTATGTCACTGGCAGATACTGCTGGCGGTCCTTGCAGTTGGGAGAAAAGGGCGATTGACGCTAGAGGTATCGGATGAGTCAGCACTCCCACGTCGTGGTCTCCTACCTGCAGGGGAAAGCGTTCGAGTTCGAGGACATCGACAGCGTCCACGGCGCGTGCATCCACCATGTCGCACCACCTTTTCATCCTTTCGCCGTCCGATACGCCCCTCTACAGCCTGACACACCTATCCTCAAGGCCAGCGGCGCCCGCGCCGTCGCCGCTCTCGGCAAACCTGCCGTCGTGGTCGACGTCGGCGTTCGCGGGTACTCTGACGGCACTTTCGGGGGCGTCAAGCATGGCACAGATGAGTACGCAGGGTGGCGGAGTAAGGATGGGGGGTGGGCAAGATCGGCACGTTATCCAGATGATTGCGAACGCGAGCCTGGACATGATTGAAGATGTCGTGCGACGGGAGAACGGGATGTGCGTCGTCAACATCTTGGCGTCGCCGATTTAGCGGGTGGCTGGAACGGCGCGCAGGTATCTCAAAGCGGTTGATAAATTCAATGAGTGGACAATTTCTGCGTTCGTGACGCCGGGTAGTGCGTATCGTATCTCGGCTGCCGGCGACGGCTCTGACGAGTCGACATGTTGTGCAGACACCAAATTCGTGCTGCTGCACGAAGGCAAGAACGACGACGGCATTCGGGCGTTCTTCGTCGAGGTCTGGGAACTGTACTTGAAAGTGTGTTGCGGCATTCGTTGTTTCCACGGATATGAACGTGACGTTCGCCTTTCAGACGATGATGAACCCGTTCCATACAGCGCATTCAACGATTAGGAGCAGTGTGTTCGACACGAGGGTACGGGCGAGTGCGAAGAAGTATCTGTAGGCTATATGTGGCTGTAGTGGCTATGTTTCGATGTATAATTTTGTGGGCTGGCGGGTGTGAGAAAGGATGGAATAATCCGACCGTGCCTGGTCTCGATCACCAGTCTGGTCCTCGTCGCTGTCTCTCCTCCGTCCCCTCCGTCCCCCCGGGTTCCCTTTTTCTTTGTCTGTCCTCTTTCTTTTCTCCTCGACTCAGGTCTACAATAGCTGAAAGGCGTTTCTGACCCTTGTCGCCCTTTGAAAAATCCACCTTTCTTTCTCCCATTATCCGTCCACCACCCGGCCCTCCCTATCCCACGTCGATTGACAGAGATCGGGCTGCAAGTGCCTCCAAATCTTCCGGGCTGAAATAGTTTCTTCCAAGTGGGTTGCGCCTTTCCACCGATACCTCTACTCGTCTCCATCGGTCCTGTCTGCTCGGCTGCTCGGTTGACGAGTTTCGCTTCAGCTGTATTGTCATCGCCTCCCTGCCGTCTCGTCCGTTTATCTTCACCCCCTCGCATAATCAATCCGCACCAAGTAGCAGCAGTATCTCTCCGGACACAATGGCAACTACCACCGCCCCCAACCAGCGCGCTTCCCTCCTTTCCGGCCTTCGCACCGGCGGTGTCCGCTCGTCGTCCGTCAACGTACCCCACACCGCCGCCCCCGGCGCTACCTTTAACATCCCCCGTTTTGCTTCTGCCTCCTACAGCAGCCACATCGTTGGAGAAGAGGAGGAGATGGACCAGCTCGCCGATATGGTCTCTCATAAGATGCACTTCAATGCACCACCCCGGATGCAGCAGCTGCCCCTGACCGCCGCTGTTGACGGGTCTCACAACCGTTTCGCCCAGCAGCAAGCTATGCGCGGTGGCACCAGCTTGGCCGCCAACTCCGTCATGAGTAACGTCCATCTCCAAGCACAGGCCCAACAACAGCAGGCGTTGCAGATGCAGATGATGCACCTCGAGATGCTGCGCCTCCAGGCACGTGCCCCTTCGCTTTCCCTTTTCCATTACTCATCCATTCTCCCCGTCCCGGCCTCCATTTTCTTTCCCGTGCTCGTCTCCAGGCCCTCCAGGCACAGCAATACCAGGCGGAGCTCATTGCACAGGCCCAGCTCCAGCAGCAGCAGAGCCGTGGCTTCCACCCACCGGCGACTGCCGGCCCTATCGCGACATCGTTCGGCGCCGCCCAGCTTCGGCGTCCGAGTCAGGCGGAGATGCTTCGGCACCAGCTTGGGCTTGCGCATGACGCCGCCGACCAACAGGTGCCCATGACCGCTGCTCTCAACGGCAAATTCGGCGGCCGGCTCCAGATCCCTGATGACGAGTTCCCTGGTTCGCGCTATCAGCCTTCGCAGCAGACGCCTATGACACCCACGCACACGAGCATCATCAGCGGCGGCGCGTCCCTCGGCCACGCAAGCGCCGCGCCGTCCAAGTCCGACGCGGCCGTGTCGTGGCGCCGCGCGAGCACGAACAACTCAGTCCTCCGTCGTTCGCCCCCGCCATTGACGCCTGACGTCAAGATCACGCCACCGCCCATCGACACGGACGCGCCCCCGGCGCCGCGCTCGTTCCTGAGCCCGCAGACGGCGACGACAGCGACGCCCGGTCGCGCTCGCCCGTCGCCGCTCCGCTTCTCGCCCGCCGCGCAAACACCGGTCGTCGTCGCCGTCGACGAGTCGACCGACGGTGAAGACGGGTCCTGTTCTGAGGCATCGTCGGGCAAGTCCTCGCCCGCGACGCCACAGTCCGGCGCAGACTTCGCGCCGCCTCTCTCGCCGCGCGAGGAGGCGACCAAGAAGTTGTACGAGGGCCTTGGGCTCGGGCGTCCAGCGGATGGCGCGAAGCTCGCCCCGTACGTGCCCGCGCCGCCCGCGCTCGTGCAGGTCTTTCGCGTGGTGCGCCAGCCCCGCGGCCCACCAAGTGGCACGGATGAGCTCGGCCCTCGCAATTTTGCGACGCGGATCCGCAAGCAGGCGATTGGTGGCCTTGGCACGCTCCTGGACGCGCGCGAGCGGCGCGAGCCCGCCGCGGACGCGCTCTGAGCGCCTTGCCGCTGACCATGAGCGACGGGATCGGTGTCTCCGTTTGTTGCAGAGACTAAGACAGAACAGAGAGCAAACACATACGTCCACCCACATTCTTTGATCAGAGCTGTCTGCCATATTTATGTGCCCCGGAAGAGGCCAGTGCCAGTGTACTTCCCCCGCTCGAGACGAATCCCCTCGCCCTATCACTTCCCTCCTTCAATCTTGTGCCACGCCGACATCAGCACCCTTTACATTCCTACACGATTGCGCGGGCCTAGGTGCCCGTCCCTCATCCCTTCGCCCGGCTGTGTATTATCCTATACGCGCACGCGCGCCGTCTCGTCTCTCCTGCGGCCACCTTCGAATCACATTAGTTGTACACCTACTTTTCCCCTTCCTTGTGTTTTTTCCTTTCGGTGAGGGCCGGACGTGGGAGCGGACTTGTGTACATAGGATTCAAGGCGGGTGCTCGAAGGTCTCGGCGGTTTGAGGAAGCGCGCGTGCGCGTTGTACATACGGTATGGTGCGGTTGGGGAGTGCGGATAAGCGGTACGGTATGATGATGATACTTGGCCCGGGATGTGCATGGAGCGAACGGTGCGTTGCCGGACGTAGTCGGACGTGCACCGCAGCAAGCCTGTCTTGCTTTAGCTTTTCCACTGAATGATTGGGCGGGAATCAGGTAGGTTCGACGCTTCTTGCTGTCGTTGCGTACGTACCGAAACTGATGGACGCTAGCGCTGTCGGGTTGTACGAGGATCGCGCCAGATATTGAAGATCATAATATATGTAATAGAGAAGCGCCTGCTCTTAAATTAAGACTGCGTACATGCACCCATAAATTACGTTCACACAGGTGTTTGTGCAGGTGTCCTACGACGTTGCCCAAGCTCTTGTACCATGGCCGAGCGTCGACACATCGATCTGCCTGCGGGTTTGGCAGAGCCACGGCTCGTGTCAGGCGGGCAGCAAGAACACATAGATCGGACAGGAAGTAGAAATACACAAAGGTAGCAGACAGAGCGGTAATACGCAGAACGGGAGACGGACACGAGGGAGGGTGGCGGGGCGGGCTATTGTGATCACTTGCAGCGCTGGCCAACGATCGACTTGCCGTGTTCCTATGGGCTGGCGGTAAGCGGTTGTAGGGAACGCGGGGGCGGATAGAGACAGAGTAATGAAGACGGGCGGGGCGCAAGGTAGGGCAGGAGGGCGGGTGGGAAGTAAGGGAGGCTTGGAGAGCAAGAAAGGAGAGAGAACAAGAGAGAAGAGTCGTACCTGCCATTCTTCGCGGGAGATCCAGAGTTGGTGGAACGTGCCCAGGCTCGCGAGAATCGAGCCGCCGAGCCAGCCGCCGTACCGGCGCTCGGTCGGGTTGCCGGGCGCATGGATCTTAACCTGCAAGGGCGCGGATGCGTAAGGGGACGGAGATGGACGAAGGAACACAGGGAGGGACGACGCACATGCGGGACGTTACGCTGGAGTTCGGTGAGCAAGCGCTCGCCGACGCCAGCGAGCATACTGCCGCCACCAGTGAGAACGATATTCGTGAGCAACACGCCGCGCATATCCTGATCCGTCGCGGCGAGCGCGCGACTGAGGAGCGCGGGAAGAGTATGCGGCAGCTGCGGGTTGGCAGCCGCGAGCTCGCGCGTGTGCGAGAAGAGAAGCTCGCCCGCGGCGAAGCGTTCTCCAGCGAAGTATGTGTTAAAGCCGGTCGCGAATTCGTGCTGCTTGAGTGGTCGTGAGGCGGCGGCTTGCTCGTTCCAGCCCTGGTCTAACACCCCTGCGACAGATTGTAGCCACTCGTCCGCTGCGATGGATTCGTAGTGGCGCAAGAGAGAGGCGGGAGTCTGTGCGAGGCGGTCTTCGCGTAGAGTGAAGATCGGCGCGGCTCGCGGCTCAACGGGCTAAGAAGGTAGGGGCAGATCGTGCCATTAGGACGGGTACGCGTGCGAAGAGCGAGGAGGGCGCACAGTTTTAGAGGCTATGAGCTGGTGCGAGAGTAATCGGATAGGCCCGCCGGCCGCGCCCTGGAGGATGTTGCGCGCCTGGGCGTGCACGAGCTGCGGGAGGCCTGAGTGCGCAAGGCCTGTGCAAGCGCGATGGGACTGTCAGCAGGTGAAGGACGAGGAGCAGGCGGTAGAGGGCGATGTGAAACGCGCCTTTTCGGAGGACGAAGCCGTCGACGACGGGCGTGACGCTCGCGGTCGAGCGACCAATGTCGACGACGAGCGCGGAGCCCTTTCCGGCCGCGAACCTGTGCGCGTGCTCGTTGGAATACGGAGGGGTAACCCAGCAGTGCACACATACGCATTGAGCACACCGGTGTTAGCGATATAGAAGGCAGGCACGTGGAACTCCTCGAACATGAGCTCCGCCATGCGTTCGCGATTCTCGGGCGTGTTCCAGGCGGGCTCGGTCACGAGTACGGGGTGCTCCTCTGGGTTGACGCGCAGGACATCGCGCAGCGCGTGTCCGATGAGTGCTGGAATCGGCTTCCAGTCTGCGACTACGAGCGTGCCCAACGGTGGGTGGAAGACTGGGGCTCGAAGGGAACGGCGGACGCACTCATGCCGTCCTGCATCGGGTTCCCGATCTCCATATTCGCGCGCCAGACCGACGGCCCGTGCTGGCCGACGTACATTTTTGTCGAGGGTGCGTCCGTGCCGTCCATGGGCGCGTCCGGTCCTCCGTCACGCACGAAGCCGTACGTGGTGGGGATGATGGCTTTGGGCGTGTCGTCGCCCGCATAGCCCGCGCGCGTCGAGGACGTGCCAATGTCGAGCACGAGCGCAGATACTTCGTCTGCGGTAGATGGTATTTATCAGGGAGAGGATGGGCGCGGCAGGCAGGAGGAGGACGTGCCTCCGCCGTATTGGACCATCGTCGGCGTTGATCGACGCGTTCGAGTGCAAGCCGTGAGCGCGTGCGTGGGAAAGAGACCGCACGCGCGCGGGGAAATTTCGCAGGACGCGCTCGTTCAAGAACGTTCAAGTTGCAGTCAAGGACGCGCCGATCACCGTTAAACCCCTTCTTCTCGGTCCTCTTCCCTTGGTCTTGCCATGGCAGCTCTCAGGGCGAAGCATGAAAAGAAACGAAAGCCGATGCCGGAGGAAGAGGAGCAGGAGAGCGAGGACGAGGGGTTGATGGAAGGTGGACTGGAGATGGAGAGCGAGGACGAGGCTGGAGAGGGCGGTGAGGACGAGGGGGATGATGGCGAGGTGGATGCATGGCCAGAAATTGACCCGGCATCGGATACGGAGGAAGAAGGGGATGAGGAGGATGAAGGAGAGGACGAAGAACAGGATGAAGAGGACGAAGAATCATCTAGCAGCGACTCCTCTTCGCTGCACATCTTCCCGAAGGCAAAGACGGTGATTTCATCCATCACCGGGCAGCCTAAAAAGGTCTACCCCGAGATCGAGCCAGACTACGACTCAGACTCCTCGACCGAAGACGTGCGTTCGCTTGCTGCCTGCTTCCCCACACGCTGACTTGACCATCTGGTCGTAAAAGGCTCCAAATAGGGTCGGCAATATCCCCTTGCACTGGTACGACGATCTGCCACACGTTGGGTACGATATTGATGGCAAGAAAGTGCTGAAGCCTGCTCGCGGCGACGAGCTTGACAAGTTCTTGCGCACTGTTGAGGATCCTGAGGCATGGTCCGTCCCCTCTCCGCTCTATATAGTACCCTGGACTCCTGACCGTATTATATAGGACATCGGCGTTCGACAAGAACACGCAGATGGATAAACCACTGACGGCGGAAGAACTCGATATCATCCGCCGTCTGGAGCGACACGAGAACCCCGATGCGTCCTATGACCCGTACACCCCGACCGTCGAGTGGTTCACCGGAGAGGGGAAGCAGGAGATCATGCCGCTCTCCGCAGGACCTGAGCCCAAGCGCCGCTGGGTCCCATCCAAATGGGAGAAGAAGAAGGTATGTGCCCGCTCGCCGCCCTCAATCGGCCGTGCTCACCGACGGTACAGGTCATGAAGATCGTCCGCGCGATTCGCCAGGGTCGCATCGTCCCCAGCAAGCCCAAGTCTACAGCACCGCAATTCTACGCGCTCTGGGGCGACGACGCTGCAGCCGCGGCGCACGCCGCGCCCTTACCGGCGCCCAAACCGCGCCTACCGACACACGCCGAGTCGTACAATCCACCCGCAGAGTACCTGCCGACGGCAGATGAGAAGAAGGCGTGGGAAGACGCAGAACCCGAGGATCGCGAGCGCGACTTCGTCCCAACCCAGCACCCCGCACTCCGGCTCGTTCCCGCCTACGACCGCTTCGTACAAGAGCGCTTCGCGCGGCAGCTCGACCTGTACCTCGCGCCGCGCGTGCAGCGCGTCAAGCTGACACGCGACCCGTCAGCACTCGTCCCGAAGCTGCCTGCACCATCGACACTCCGCCCGTTCCCGCAGCACCGCGCTCTCCGCTTCGTGCATCTTGACGCGCGCGTACGCGCACTCGGCGTCAGCCCTGACGGCGCGTGGGTCGCGAGTGCAGACGAGCGGGGCGATGTCTGTCTTTGGGAGGTCTGCGTTGGCCGTGAAGTGCGACGATGGGCGTTTGGCAGCAGCATCGGTGCGCTCGAATGGTGCCCGCGGACGGATGTCTGTTTCTTCGTCGTCAGCACGTGCGTCTTCTGCCCCCTCCCTCCTACGCCCTCCGCTGACCCGCGCTGCAGCGAAGACGCGCTCCACTTCATTGTCCCGCCGCACCTCCCGCCTGCCGTCGCCGTCACAACGCACGACCTCCTCGCTCCCGCAGAGCTCCCGCCCGCCCCGCTGGGCACCGCGCCCGCGCCCGCCAAATGGACATCCCACTCTGCAGACGCCGACGCGCTCCTGACCGTCGCGCTCCCGCCTGGCGGCGGTGTACCGCGCTGTATCGCGTGGCATCGCAGGGGCGACTACCTCGCGAGCGTTTGTGCGTGCTTGCCCCTATCCCCTCTGTGCTATCTGTTTCTCGTGTGACAAGACGCTGACGGACGCGTACGTAGCCAGTGGCGAGGGCCCCGGCGGCGTATGGGTACATCAGGTCTCGCGCAGACACTCGCAGGCGCCATTCAAGAAGGTTACAGGCGCCGTCCAGTGCGTGCGCTTCCACCCGGTCAAGCCGCACTTCTTCGTCGCGGTGCGTTCCGCGCCTTCTTGTCGTGGTGTCGCTGACATTCCTCTTCTCTCCTCCCTTCGGACCCACTCCCGGATGGCCTCCCTCCTCGCATACCCCTGCGCCCGCCAGACGCAGCGCTACGTCCGCATCTACGACCTCGCGGAACAGAAGCTGCTCAAGACGCTCCTTCCCGGCATCCGCTGGATCTCCGCCATGGACGTCCACCCGTCAGGCGAGCATCTTATCGTCGGCGGGTACGACCGCAAGCTGTGCTGGTTCGACCTCGGTCTGAGCGACAAGCCGTACAAGGTCATGCGGTGCGCTCCCTCTCCTCCTCTCCCTTTTCTCGCCCTCGTCCTCCGCGGAAACTGACGCGCACGCAGGTACCACACGCGCGCGATCCGATCCCTTGCGTTCCACGGCACTTACCCGCTCTTCGCGTCAGCGTCCGACGACGGCGCGCTCCAGCTCTTCCACGCGCGTGTCCATGCGGATCTCATGGCGGACCCGCTCATCGTCCCGCTCAAGATCCTCCGCGGGCATGACGTCGCCGACGGCCTCGGCGTGCTCGCCGTTGGCTGGGTACCCGGCAAGCCGTGGGCTGTCAGTGCTGGTGCGGATGGCGGCGTTGTCGTGTGGATGCATTAGGGCCGTTGTGTGGATGCATCAGGACGGCGAGGGAGGCATGGAGATCGAGGGATGCAATCTTGGGCACGAGTCGATGTATCTGTTGTTGTGAGCGAGTAAAACCGTTTCTTGTGGCCTTGCCGTGATAGGTTTCCTGGGAAAAGCCTGGGATCGTTTCGAGCAAGGTTTCCCCTCTCAAGGGTGAGAATGCGGGGTCTTTCTATTCGGAAAACGATAGCCTGAGCGGAGTGTTAGAAGCATAGAAGACTGCTCTCCACTCGTGCCGCGCGCGCGAACCAGCTCGGCAGGCAACGCATAAGCCACGTGCCCGTGTGTTAGTACGTCCTGCGCGCCGGACGGACGCGTCGTAGAGGCCGGACTCGACTTTAATACGATTCCTGCAACAACCTGTTCGAGCCAGCCACAGTGATGCTCAGCGCCCTTCCCCGCATCGGCCTGTGCATGCGCACTGCTGCGCGCCCGACGCTCATGCGTCCCGCCATCGGCACTCCGCCGTCTTCTTTCCGTCTACACCCCCTCAACCCCCGATCTCGCGTCCACTTCTCTTCGAGCAGGCCGGCGTCCCAGCGTACAACATGGCACCAGCCACCTCCTCCAGAGCGGCCACGGAGCCCGCTCTCTGCTGCGCTCAACCGCATTCCGCACAACTGGATCATCTGGGGCGTGATCGGCGCGAATGCCGTTGTGTTTACACTCTGGGGCATGAGCGAGACTGAGATGGTGCGTGCGCTCCCCTTCCACGGTGACATCGAGAGATGCGAATGCTGAGAGTATCTGTTGTGGGTTACATAGAAGAACCGACGACCACAGTTCCAGCAGTGGATGCTGAACAACTTCACCGTCAGCTGGCAGAACCTGAGCGCGGGACGATTGTGCGTGCTCTTCTCTCTCGTCCCTCCGTATCTGCCTCCTCACGCCTTCCTTCTTTTCTTGTCACGCGTTTTTTAACGACTGGTACGGTGCGACACCGCAGCTGGACCGTGATTACGAGCGCGTTCTCCCAGATGGACTTCATGCATGCGCTCTTCAACGGCCTCACGTTCTACTGGATGGCCCCCGCCACCCTCTCCGCCCTCGGCGGCGCCCGCTTCACATACCTCTATCTCTCCGGTGCGCTCCGTCTTGCGTCCTCTCACGCTCGCGCCACTCACGGCACCCATAGGTGCGCTCGCGTGCAGCGGCGCGACGCTCTACTTCAACCCGCACATCGCCTCCCTCGGCGCGAGTGGTGCTGTCTACAGCATCATCGCCACCTTCGCGTGCATGTTCCCCCGCACGACATTCTATCTCTTCGGCATCGCCCCGCTTCCAGCATGGGCTTTCGTCGGCGGTATCCTGGCATGGGACGGGTACAACGCCTGGCAGGTCTCGCAGCGGACCGCTACACCGCCGGGCGGCAGCAAAACGAATTATATCGGCCATGTCGGCGGCGTTCTGACCGGCATCGCGTACTACTTACTTCGCGTCCGTCCCTTCATGCCGCGCCTCTGAGCAATCCCATCCGAAACGAGACAGCGGGTGCGGCGCGGCGCCCGGGTCCGCATGCTCGTTCATTTGTAATAATAACCACAGATATCTGCGTATCCAAATGTGCGTCGCGCAGGCGTGCGCCATCCTAGATATCATACCGACTTGCTCGATATCACGGCGGCCGGATCCTCGGCATCACTGAGTGCACGGCACCTATGGGCTTTACTTGGTCTGTAGTTCTTCGAGCGCGCACACCCGTTTGCGATGACGCTCCCTACGGACTCGGTGAACCGAGGGTTCTAAAGACGTGGCGAGCGCACCCGGCTGGATGGATGGCAATCGGCCGTGCTTCGACCAGCGTGACTCTCTTGAGCTAACGTTGGACGTTCTGTTTCTAGACGATAGCGCCGAAGCACGGTATATTGATCCGCTGTGAACTAAGACTGGCTACTAGCTCGGACAATTGGATCCAGGCCGCACGCGTAGGGAAGGGCCCGGGCGGACGCCGGCGCGGCAAAACGGCGCCTTCGCCGCTTCCTCTCGCGTCTATTGTGGTGTCCTCTCGCGACGGCATTGCATCCGCTCGCGTGTCGCGTGGGATGCGTCACCATGGCTGTGGAGCGCCCCCGATTCCTGCCTTCGAGAGAGAGAGAATGAGGGTGGTGAAGGTGACGTCGCGAGCCTCCGACGAAATGCCAGCGCAGCGGGGATGGAGCGGCGCTATCGCGTGTGGGAGGAAGCCGTGCTGGGTACGGTCTCGTGCGTCCGTTCGACACGATTTCATCTTCCTAGTATTATCCGCCCCTTTCGCTTCATGACAAGATTACAACTCAGCAGTGGCTTTCGAGCGCGATGGATGCAGTCGGGGTGCTGCTATAAGAATTCCTGTGCTTTCCTGCAGATTCGAGCAATCGCCTGGCTCCCCGCCCGTCTCCATAATGTTCCCCGCCGCTACACTCACCGCGTTCGTCGCGCTCGCCATCGGCGCCTCCGCGTCGCCTGTCAAGCGCGATAGCCTCATCACTCTTCAGCTCGCCAAGACGGTCAACACCACAGTGCCTCAGCACATCCCAGCTGCTGATCGTGCGCGTGTGAAGCGACTACTGGGGAAGAGCACATCGGTCGGTGTTGGCGTTGGCCTGAACCAGGCTGTCACGTACACGGCAAACGTCGACGTTGGGAGCCCGCCAACGACGTGTAGGCGTTCTGCTTGTTGCGCGCTAGTGTCGATGCTGATGGTGTGCAGATAATCTAATTGTCGACACGGGTAGCGCGAATACGTGGGTTGGTGCCGACAAGTCGTACACCCCGACGAATACGAGTAAGTGGACCGGGAACCTCGTCGTAAGTCTCTCACCATCGCCTTCGACTTGAGCGTGATGCGAGCATCGCTTATAGGAAGTTATCTATGGATCGGGCTCGTTTATCGGTATGAAATTCCCGTTGTGGTTGTCGAAATATTCTGAAGAGTGTGGCACTACAGGGAACGAGTACACAGATACCGTGACGCTAGTGGAGGGCTTGGCGATCCCGAACCAAATGATTGGGGTGGCTGTTGACTCCACGGGCTTCACCGCCGTCGATGGCGTCCTTGGGTATATACAGGCCCCAGCTAATCCCTGCGGCCGCGCTGATATCCACTTGCCAGAATTGGACCTGTCGGCCTGACGAACGGGACACTCCTCCCGAATACGACGTCCCTCGTGCCCACCGTTACGAACAACCTCTTCACCCTCGGTACGATCCCCGGGAACATAGTTTCAGTCTCTTTCGTACCTGCCAACGAGAACGGTACCGCCACCGGCGAGCTCACATTTGGTGGCACGGACTCGACCAAGTTTACGGGCGACGTCGTATATACGTACGTCCACCTAACAACACTTTCACGGACCTTCGTTCAAGAATTTTCCAGGCCTGTCACTACTGTGTCACCTGCGAACCACTACTGGGGTATTAACCAGGACGTTTCGTATGGCTCACAGAGTCTGCTTCTCGGCTCATCCGGCTTTGTTGACACTGGTACGACCCTGACGCTTATTGCATCCGGTGAGCCTCCCTCTCTGAATATTCGCGCTTCTATCCGCTTTCGCTGAGCAGCTTGACGTGCAGACGCGTTCGCTGTATATCAGAACGCCACCGGAGGCATCCTTGACATCATGACCGGTCTCCTAACCATCACAGAAGACCAACTCACAAACCTTCAGAGCTTATACTTCAACATTGAGAACGTGCGCCACCGTTATACAGATTACTTTTGATCTGCCGTTGACGAGGACGTTCCAGACAATGTTCGAGATGACGCCGAACGCGCAGGTCTGGCCCCGCTCGCTGAACACGGCGATTGGCGGCTCTGCCGATTCAATCTACCTCGTCGTAGGCGACCTCGGCCAGTCGTCCGGCCAGGGTCTTGACTTCATCAACGGCATGACCTTCCTCGAGCGGTTCTACTCGGTATATGACTCGGAAAATACGCGCGTCGGGTTTGCGACGACGCCGTTTACCAATGCAACGACGAACTAGACCGTGCGAAGGTGCGAGGGGCTATTCATGGAGCGTGTCGCCTGCTCGTCGTGGTGGTAGTAGCTGTACTAGGTACACGAGGCGACGCAACGCGTACTCTACTCTGGATCACGTGCTACACCTACTTCAGTCCTCAAAGATACCTGTTGCGTTTGGCTGTGAATAGCCCTCTATTTTGTATGGTCGTAGACCCACCAACTGGAGAGTATTGCTATCACCTGCAAGGTCTTGACATACGTGCTGATAAAGTCGCATAACAAGAGTTCTTCCTAGCGTCTTTATACCTAGCGTCTTTATACAAGACCAGTAGGTAACGTGTTATTGCGATGACTAGTGCTAAAGTTGTATACAGTGATGCCGCTATCCTTCGAGTCCAGACGCTCGAGCATCACAATTTCTAGTATATATAGACAAAAAGAGAAAACCTGAAGGACCTGTCCACGCGAGTTGCGGTCATAACGTTGGTCGCGCCCAACTGGCAAGGGCGCAATTACAGTAAGCCATCTAAATAATCTCCCCCCGACTCGATGCAAGAAGCTGAGAACGCAAGCATTTCCGCGAAGCATATTGGCCATATTTACCGATTGGATAACTTGAGAGAGGTAGCTGTGTAGGTAAAGCAAAATAAGTCATAGCGTACACACAGTATTATAATAAGGCGATTGAAGGTAGCCAAATTACCATTACATCGACAACACTAGGCGCGTAGAGGTCGCATTCTTGGATACAATCATGATATGCGAGTGATTTTATACGAGCCCGGGCGGCGGCCTGTCTTCGGACAGTTGTGCAGTAGCACCCTTCTCATCCGTATTGTCGCGCGAATGATCTGCTTGGGTGTGTGCACCGCTTCCCTCCGGATTCTCGCCGGCTTTCGCTACTGCCTTCGCTACCGAGACAGATACCGGCCCTTCTATCGTGCTTAATATGTCCATGACGGGACGGACCAGAGCGAGCAGTTGTCCATGGCGCTCTCGGTGTGCAGTTGTCGTGATCCGCGTCGCCGACATTCTTCCCTGGTCTGTCTCCGGTTTGTCGATATTGCCTGGATGGACTAAATCCAAAGGTTGAGCAGAGGTATCTTCACCTTCCGATGGCGTGACAGCATTTTCCATCCTCGATACTGTATCCTCGAAGACTTGAAGGAACAGCACTCGGGTGGCAGGGTCCGCGACTAGAGCATCAACCCCATCCAGCGACTGCTTGACCTCAGCGATAATGCGCTGCAAGGTAGCATAGACGTAAGCCATCTCGAGGTCGCTGACAAAGTCGATGTGAGGGGAAATGTCGTCTAGGAAGCAAATAATATAGAAGACGGGCACGTGTAGTGTCGGATATAAGGGAGTCGTTCGCTGAGCGGGAGAGGTGCCCACGTCGAGGAGATATTGTTTACTCGAAGTCTGCCTACGCATGAACCGCATGTCTACATCTTTACGGTGCCTGGAGGGGATGACGGTGGAGAGAGAACGCTTGAATATTTCCGAGAGAGAATCAGGATCTGACGAAGATTGCCGGGTTAAACTGTTCCAGTGCTTCATGAAGAGACTGTGCACGGCAAGTGCCGTGACGCAGCGTGCCATTAAGGCAAGACCTGGTTCACTAGTCCATTCACGACTGGCGAATTCTTCGACAATTGGAGGGAGCAGTAAGATCTGTAGACTGCTGGAATAAAGTGGTTTTGGCTCGGCAAGCGTATCGTGAACGTGCCCCTGCATGTGCCAGATGGCAGAGAAAAATGAACGCGTCGATTGCGCCCATTGCGTCCGTGCTGCAGTGTCATGCCGAAGGCTATAATGCAATTGTAAGAGGCGGATTGAAAGTTTACGGAAGTGAGAGAGCGATGTGTTGAAGAGCGTGAGGATGAGTGTAGGGTGAGGATCGACCTTCAGCTGTCGTACGATGACAGTAAGGAAGGCGGTCGCTTGAGATTCGTCGGCCTTGAGGAGCATTCGCATCGTCTTCCCGGCGATAGCTTGATCCAGCTTGCCCTGCATCACTTGATTTACTTCTGCGAAAGCATTGCGTGTAATGGGCTGCGTTGCTCTTCCCTTCATCTCGCTAAGGTGGCGCTCCGTGAATCGCCATCGAAAGCGCGAGAAAGATTTGGCAACAAAATCCATAAATCGGGACCCCTGCTGGCGGAGCCACGTGAAGAAAGGCTGAAAAGGAATTTGCGCGCAACGCATCAGATCACAGGCGATATATCTTATGAGTTCGCCAGCCAGTACGAGGAGTCCGATGCATGCGCCGAGCACTAGAACAGCGGGTGAAGCTGCTATAGCAGCAGCAAGAAAGGCGACTTCAAGCCCGATAATGGCGAGTGCGAAGCACATGCCGAGTGTTACCAGGATCCATGGCATAATCGCTCGCAAGGGAGTAGTGAGTGGCGTCGAGTACGGCATGTCGGGGTAGAAAACAGGGACAATGGAAAGGATGGAATATAGAAGGGATATCACAATTGTCGTTCCCAAGGAGGCCCAATAGACCGTCTCGTTGACCTCGGAAAGAAACAGGACTAGGCCTGCAAGAAAGAGGAAATAGGCAAGATGAAGTAGAGCAGCGACATGATCAAGAGCGTCGACCAGAAGCCAATTCTCTGCGCCTCGTAGGGCGAAGACGTGCTGACGCGCCCGCGTACGCGTGTTTCTCTGATTGCTATGTAAGGACTTGGCTTGCCGGGTGTAGTAGTTGCGGGTAGATTGTTGTATAACAACGGCGCCGATTGCAGCAGAGATGGAAAGAATGAGACTAATGAACCAGAGAACGTTGACGGCAATCGCGTTCTCAGCTGCCTGAAAAGACGTAATCCCCTGTGAAAAGGCAGGGATAGTCTGCGAGCTGTTTATGCCAGCTAGCTGCTGAGATATTTGTGTCAAAGCCGTCACGGTTGTGTCGCCTGAGTCCGGCTGGAGATGTTTGTAACTGTCGAGGACGAAAGAGGCAAGAACGGCCGAAAACAAGCTAGCCTATGAGACGACAATCAGCCGCAGGATCGCATAGCAAGGATCACGCACAAAAAACGTTATCCCATTAGCTTTCGCATCCCAGGCCTGGATCAAAAGATCGTCGCGGAACTTGCGCTCGGTCAAGTATATCGACCAAAGTTCATCAGGATCCGCTTGGGTATTTTCAGAGCTCTCGGGAGGAAAAAGAGGAGGGTTGATGTCTAAGATCAACGGTCACGGCAAGTTCAAGACGGGTAAGGCTGTTTGCCTCACCTGTTATATGCTTCTCAAAAGCCATGGCGAAAGGCAGGGGCTAAGTTTGAGGACATAACGATGCCACGGCTTGTGTGCGCCTGCCAGCCGAGGCATGCCTTTAGCGGTCATGGGTACAGCTCTGCCTCTCACGCACGGACCGGGCGTTATGATAACCGCCTCTCCCATGTGGCATCAAGAGTGAGTAAAACCGGCACTGGCGTGGCCGTCTTGAGCGGTCTGTCAGGGAAACAACGAGTCGCACTGAACTCTGGATGCCTGAAAGCTGTGGTTGTCGTCTTATTGAAGCCGCGGCTAGCAAATAAAGACGTAAAGAAACAAACCATAAACGGAGCCTGCGAATGGCTCTTCAGCGGACGAAGGAGGCATCGAGGGTAGAATGGAAGCTGTCGACAAGGTCTGATAGTGGTCTGATTCGACGCGAGCACGTGCTCGTCGAACTCAACCGTGACTACGCCGCTTGAGCCGATTCCTGCTGAACAGCATCTTCACTCCTCTTTCCGTTGATAGGACAGCTGCAAGACCACCAGGACGACTGGCTTCTTGTAGATCTCTTCTTCCCCTGTTTATATTGTGGGTCGGAATACAAGGTTCTCCCCTCTGAAGTCTCTCCCAAGGGATTGTGTGCCGATGGAGGTCACAATGGCGAGATGCCACGTTGGTCGAGTCTACCTCGCAGACGTGCTAGACTTGGCCGTAGACGAGATAAGAAAACTGGAAGGAACTGTCCAAGTCGCAACGCCGGTCGCGAATCACTGCAGTCGAGTCTAGCTATCCAATCGGGCCATGAAATAAATGAAACCCGGCCCGATGTGAGAGCGTGAGTGTGTCTGGATGAATCAAACCGACGCTGCCGCGTAGGTAAAGCTGAATAAATAATCAGCGTGGACAGGACAAACAAAGTGATAAAAAACGGCTAGACTGGGCACGTAGAATTTACATCACTAAACGCAATCATGATATACAAGGCGATACTATACAAGCCCAGGTGGTGGCCTGTCTTCAGGCCGCTTTGCAGCACCACTCCTCTCGTCCATATTTTCGCGTAGAGGGTCTACCTGGGTGCGTGCACTGCTCCCCTCCGGACTGTCGCTGGCTCTCGCTACCACCTCCGCCACAGAGATGGATAATGGCAGGGTCCGCGAGCAGCGCACCCACCGGCCCCACTTAGGGACTGCTGGACCTCAGCAATAATGCGTTGCGGGGTAGCATAGACGCATGGTATCTCGAGACCACTGACAGAATCGAGGGGAAATATTGTCCAGGAAGCGAATAATATAAAAGATGGGGACGTGCAGTGTGGGATATAAGGGAGTCGTTCGGCGACCAGGAGGTGCTGACGTTGAGAAGGTATCCATTATTCGAGGTCTGCCCCTGTAGGAACCGTATGTCTGCGATTCGACAGCGCTCCGTAAGGATGATGTCAGAGGGAAGAAGCCTCAGCCTTTTCGAGGCAGAACGAAAGCCCGGTGAAAACTGGCAGGTCAGGCAGGGTCGGTGCTTCAAGAAGAGATCGTGTGTGATGAGTGTCGTGACACAGTACGCAATTGTGGCAAGGCCCGGCTCACCAGTCAATTCACGATCGGAAAACGTTTTGAAGATCGGAGGGGGTAGCAAGATCTGCAAGCTGTCGGAAAACCATGACGCTGGCTCGAGAAGGATGTCGTGAACATGTCTCTGTATGTGCTAGACGGCGGAAAGAAACAAACGTGTGGACTGCGTCCATCGCATCACATGCTACAGTGTCACGGTGAAGGCTGTGATGCAGGTGTGAGAGATGACATGAAAGATTGTGAATGTGAGAGGATGATGTGTCAAAGAGTGTGCGGACTAGCATGGAGTGAGGATTGATCTTCAGCTGCCGTACGATGACGGCAGGGAAGGCGGTCCCTTGAACTTCGTCAGCCCTGAGAACCACCCGCGTAGTTCTTCCGGCGATAACTTGATCAAGCTTGCTGTTTCGCATGATCCTCTGCGGATGCGTTGCGTGTAATAGGCTGCACTGTTCGATCTCTCGTCAGCCGGCGAAGCCACGTGAGGAGGCGTTGACGAAGGATTTGCAGATAATCATTCGCGAACAACCGACTGCGGGGCCACGGGAAGAGGTGTCGGAAAGGTATCTGCGAACAACCCGGAATTCGAGACTCCTTCCGGCGGAGCAACGAGAGGCGTTAAATATCGACCAGCGTGCCATTCGTAATATGGGACCGCTACTTGCGTACCCCCGTGAAGAGGCGTTGAAGATGGAGTCGCACACAGTCCGTAAGCCGAGACTGCTTGCGCAGCCACGTAAAGGAGGGCTGGGCGTAGTGGATCAGATCAAGGCCAGATACTTCAGGGCTTCGCCAGCCACGGCGAGCAGCCCAATGCATACACCAAACACAAGAAGAGCATATGAAGCTGCCATGAAGGCAGCGATAAGAGCGATCCCGAGCCCGACAAGGGCGAGTGCAGAGCGCACGCCCGGAATCCATGGCACAATCATCCGCAAAGGAGCGGCGAGCGATGTCGAGTACGGCATGTCGGGATAGAAAACAGGCACAATGGAAAAGATAAAATATAGAAGAGAGGTCACGACCGTTGTTCCCAAGGAGGCTCAATAGACTGCGTCATTGACGCCTGAAAGAAATGAGACCAGGCTTGCGAGAAAGAGGAAATAGGCGAGGCGGAGTAGGGCAGCGACGTGATCAAGAGCACTGACCAGAAACCAGCTTTCCGCGCCTCGTAGGACGAAGGTTTGTTGACGAGTTTGCGTGCACGTGTTTCTCTCACTGCTACGTAGGGATTTGGCTTGCCGGGTGCAATAGCTGCGGGTAGATTATTGTATAACAACGGCGCCGATCACAGCGGAAATAGAAAGAATGAGACTAATGAACTAGAGAACATTGACGGCAATCGCGTTCTCGGTTGCCTGAAAAGCTGTATTCCCCTGCGAAATGGCTGGAACAGCCTGAGTGCCGTTTGCGCTGGTCAACTGCTGAGAGGTCTGCGTCAAGGCCGTCACGGTAGCACCGCTTGAGTCCGGCTGTAGGCGATCGTAGCTATCGAGGACGAAAGAGACAAGAGTGGCCGAAAACAAGCCGGTCTACGAGACGACAGTCAGCCTGAGTGAATTGTATGAGAGAGATCACTCACGAAAAAAAGTGATCCAATAAGCTTTCGTATCCCATGCCTGAATTAAAAGATAATCTCGGAGCTGGCTCTCAGTCAAGTACTATCGACCAAAGCTCGTCAGGGTCCACCCGGGTATTTTCGGAGCTCTCTGCGGGGGAAAAGAGGTGGGTTGATGTCTGGAGTTAATGCTTAGTGTGAGTTTGAGATAAGCAAGTATGCTGTCCCCGTCTGTCATATCATTCCCAGAAATCATGGTGAAAGGCAGAGGCCAAGCTTGAGGATACAGCGGTGCAACGGTCTGTGTACGATTGCCAGCTAGCGCGTATCCGTCGTAGTTAGGGAAATAGCGTAAACTCAAGCGCGTGGACCAGGGCTTATAGTGGCGACGCCTCTCACATGTGGCATTGAGAATAAATCCGACACCGGTGCAGCCGCCTCCCGTGGTCTGTCAGCGGATTGTCGTATATTCTGTACGCTGGAAGGTTGAGGTCGTAATATGAAGTCGTAGTTCGCAAAAAAGGTAAATATAAAGAAAGGAAAGAGGAAAGAGAGCCCGCGAAAAGCTCTGGTCAGCGAGGGGACATCGGAGGTGGATGTAAGCCGTCGATGCCCAACAGCTGTTCCGCTGAACACGAGCACGTGTTCACCGAGCTTCGTCGGCTGCACCGGGCCGGACCGATTCCTATCGGCCAGACGGCGCCTTGCTCCTACTCCTGTGGTAGGACAACTAGTATTGGTAATGTAAGGCCATCGGGACGACTGATTTCTCCTATGTTCCTCCTGCTTGTATTCATATTGCGTACAGCATTACAAGGACTCTCTTTCTGGAGGTGAACTACGCTATGGTTGAACCCGTCGCCGCAACCGCGGCAAGCACAAAGCCTGTATTCGCAACGCTAGGCCTCTTCATTATCGACGAATTCTCCTTCTCTGATGAAAATGGAAATCCAACAAACGAGAAACGGCCTGCGGAGGTGCATCCTTTCTTGGCCCCCTATTCACGCCGGTCGCTCATCCTTGCGCGCAGATTGGCGGAGGCGGAACGTATGCTGCTATCGGCGCGCGTATGTGGCTACCGCCGCGAACGTTCGGTATGGTCATCGACGCAGGCACGGATTTTCCGCAGGATGTCCATGCAGCACTCAAGGATTACAGCGAAGAGATGTGGTGTTTCCGTACACAGGAAGGGCATATGACGACGCGTGCGCTTAACATATATCGTGGCCAGCATCGCGAGTGCGTCCTCTCTTCTGCACGCACCTCTACTGTCTTAATCTGAGTCGTCTCCGGCCCAGCTTCGAGTATCTTACGCCGCGCATCCGTCTGACGCCTCGCGACCTTGTCAACACGCGCCTCGCGGATCCTCTCACGATCCACTTCGTCTGCTCCCCGAAACGCGCGCACGTTATCACTAGTGAGCTGCGCGAACTTGGCTGGAATCCCACAACTATCTACGAGCCCATCCCCGTACGCCATCTGAACATCTGACGCACAAGGGAAGCCGCCCTCACCGCGCGGCAGTTCAGGTGCGTCCCAGAGGAGCTACCTTCGCTACTGGAGGTTTTGCCCGCTATCGACGTGCTTAGGTACGATATCCCCACAATGCTAGGTCAGTACTTGGGCTTAACTTAATGCTAGCCCGAACGCCGGTGAAGCGCTCTCGCTGCTTTCAGTACCAGAGCCCGTGACGCGTGAAAAGATAGAACAGGCCGCCAAGCGATTCGTCGATGCAGGCGTCGGCAGCGAAAGCAACGGCTTCGTCGTAATTCGGAGCGGCGAGATGGGTTCGTATGTCCTTAGCCGGGGGCACGGCGGCGAGTGGATCGACGCGTATTGGCAGGATCAGTCGAAAGTGATAGACGTCACTGGCGCAGGAAACGCTTTTCTGGGCGGGCTCGCAGCTGGCATCACACTTGAAAGTGGTGATGTCTACGAAGGTACGTTGGTTGTCGGTCGGAACGCCGCAATGGTTGACTGGTCTTTGGTAGCGGCACTATATGGCACGGTCTCCGCTTCCTTCGTTATAGAGCAAGGCGGCCTTCCACACCTGACGCGGCTATCGCCTAATACCCCTGATATCGAGGAATGGAACGGCGACTCACCGCGAAAACGCTTAGAAGAAGTCCGTGCGCGAAAGAACAGGTCGTGAACCTTGCAGCAGGAGATGAATTACAGGGCCAGCGCTGGCTGGCGCGTGCGTAGTGATACACAGGACAACATGGGTACCCGAATGAAATCTGTACAGTGAGGATAATGATAGAACGGGCAGGTGGACGTCATGCTTGCTGTTGCGACTGGAACTTCTCTCGGCTCGCAGCGAACAGTGCTTGTTGCTGCTCGAGCAACTCTTCCTCGGTCAGTCCTGACTGCTCAAACTTAGAGACCTTCTTCTCTCGTTCATGCTAAGAAGAATTAGGGTACAAGTCGTGTTGTAAAGGAGTGCGGCTCACCTTTACTTGTTGTTTGTGGTCTTTAAGGACGTCTTGGACCTCTTCTTTGAAGGTATCAAAACCAAGCCGCTAACGTCAGAGCATTAGCTTTAACATACCTACAAAAAAATCCCGCCACACACCTCGAGAGCTGTAATTATATGCTCCGGTGCAATGGTTTTCTTACTCTCTTGCTCGCATATTTCGTTCGCCTCGGACGAGATCAAGTGTATGAACTCTACACCCTCAGTTAGAATCTAAGTGCGCGCTCTAAACGCAGTTGATAGAGTAGTTCCTACCAACGCAGCACTCGATTATAAGATCTCTAGTCTCCTTAGCGCAGGACACATCGGGTGGCAATAGTTCTGGGACGTGTCTCAAAGCTCCGCATCACAAACATCGCACAGCGGCGGCGCACCTGAGATCATTTTCGCGACAGTTGCCTTCGGCAAAGAAAGGTCATCGTCCCCGGGAGGGCCAGACGGGCCTTCGCGGTCGGACATCGTATTTCGGGGCGCGGGGAGTGGGGAACGGGACTATGCGCGCGTCGTGATCGCCCGTTTATATCTTCACGCGTCCGGCAGCACGTGCAACGTTTTCTCAACCACCACCATGGCCACCGTACGATCTTGTTCCTATTTGTTTCACAAAGGCTGGGAGGGACTGATGAGTGGCGGGGCAGGTCCAGCCCGTCAACCCGAAGCCATTTATGCAGGAACTTACCGGCAAGCCGGTATTCGTCCGCCTTAAATGGGGTCTAGAGTACAAGGGTTTCCTCGTCAGCACGGACGGCTACATGAACCTTCAGGTACGTGTCTTTGTCCTCTCTACATGCTCAAATACTTAATGTAGAGTGTAGCTTGCAAACACAGAAGAGTACCAGGACGGGCAGTCCACCGGTACGCTCGGTGAAGTCTTCATCCGGTGCATATCCTTTTTTATTCCGATTTGACGCATGCAACTGACGGCTCCGCCCAGCTGTAACAACGTGCTGTATATCATAAGTCACCTTCTAGCCTCTCGCAGTTCTTCTGTGCTGAATATTTCAACACAGGGAAGCATCGGGCGACGCATAGCCCTCCGACGAACGCGCCTCCGACGAACGCGTCTCAGCGCGTGTCAAATCATCCTGTACGTCCATCTGGAGTAGCAAGTGGTGTATGCAGCATATGCATCGCAGATGCCGTGCAGTTGCATGCTCCTCTCCACGTCTTGTACAAAAATATGTACTCATCCTGGCCGTCTGCATCATCGATTTCAGCCTCGTGCCACGCGTATCTGTCCCTGTCCGATTTTCAGCACTGGTCGGAGCGTCATTTTAAGCGCCTTTCTTTCAACCCGTCTCTTGCGTTTGAAAAAAAAACCTTTCCATACTTCGGATTGCAGTCAGATCGAGTTTTGGCGGCCAAGACCGTGTATGCTCGCGCTTGCTGCGTGCAGCCAAGAGTGGTGTGCGTGAGTCAAAACGGCTGAGTCAACACACGTGGCCAAGCTTTTCGCTTTCTTCCCTCGGCCCCGCACAACTTCAGAGTGTTAATAACCTCCATCTACCCCGCTTTCCCCAAACCCACCCAATCACCATGGCCAAATCAACCCGTTCAAAGGTTAAGCGTGCATTCCGCGCCAAGAAACGTACGGAGGGCGTCTATGCGGCTACTGAAGCAGCGCGCCTGCAGCGCTTGAACGCAAAGCTCGTTGCGTTGCGTGCGCGTAGCCCTTCAACGGAGGAGGTGTCTGAAGATGAGGCGGAGAAGGCAAACGAAGACGTCGGTATGCGGGGTACGTGTTGGCTTGTTTGCTTCGGGCTCCTGGATCCCGACGAGGTCGATGCGGCGACGATGGAGGTCTTTGGGACGCCGGCATGCTTGGTTGATTAGCGGCTGCGATACATACGTGCTTCCAGCAGACGCTTACTTCCTCTGTGTTGAACTAGAAGATGGTCCTGTAGTGTTTTCGTCTGGACTGGCAGCAGAAGCGAGTACCAATGTGGAAGCACCTGGTACGTCCCTTCGCCCTTGTTTCTCCAGCCTGTCCTCAATTCTCGGATCCGTACAACAGAAGACATGGATATAGATGGTGCCTCCCTTCCCACGCCCAAAAAAATTTCCACCCATGGCCCGCGCAACTCGGGTCGTGAACAGTGGCGCATCTCGAAAGGAATGGCACCGCGCGCGAAGGCAAGGGGTATGAACCGGCAGGGGCTCGTATCTGGAAAGCACAAGCCGGGACGGGCGAAGAGGAGACGATGAGTCTCCCTTTGCGGGCTCGCCATGTGTTGTTAGTTCGTGTCTTTATCGCCTTTCCTGCTCCTGTATTTCACATCACGAAGCATCCTTCCTGCTTATTTTTTTCTTCTTCGACACCGCGATTCGCTACATCCCGAGAAAACGTCGTGTACCGCCCTATGCAAAGTACGGAAATCGATAGTTCCCAAACCGGCCCTGTTGGCAAGCCGTCATAGACTTCTGCGCTTTTCACCCAACTAGGGCCAGCTTCGGTAGGGTCGCTCTTCTCTCGTCTTTTTCGGGCGAAGTTCCACCGCCCTTCCCGAAATACCATCACTGCGATTATCTTGCTCAACCACCACGAGTGCTGCCATGAGAGAGGATAGGGGCCCTTCTATCGTGCCCAGCTGCTATTTAACAGGGTCAAGCAAGGAGAGGTGCTGCTTGCGCCGAGGGGACAGCGTGCCGGATTGTGCAGAGCCTGACGGTGACTTCGCACTTCGACCGGCCATCGCTTCATTGTCTAGCTGTGGTTTGATGGGCCCTCGCCCTTCTGTTGATCCTCCGATGCCTCGCTATCACCACTCTGAGTGGATGGTAAGGGTGGCGAATCCTTGGGCGACTGCTCTCCTCGCACTGAAACATCTTGGCTCCCCAAACTGGCCGACATCCTCTCGATCCGAGGGAGAAAGATCCACTGGGTAGTGGGGTCGGTGATTAATACAGCGTCCGTACGGGGCGCTTGCGGAATGTTGCTGATGATGCGCCGCAACGTGGAGCAGACGTAGGCCACCTCGAAGTCGTCGAGGGCGTCGGGGTGGGATAGCACAACTTCGAGGAGATGTGAAATGTAAAAGAGAGGTGTGTGCACCGTGGCGAGCATTGGCGATACGCGACAATCGAGATTATCGACTTGAAGCAGTTCCTGGGGATCTGGGACTCGTCTACCCCGAAAATTTCCGAGGTCTCAGATGAGCCTCACTCCCTAGGAAACAACTGCAGTAAAAGGTGGGTTTATGATACCTAGTCTCTGAATCGTTTCTTCAGACTTCGAGCTAAAATCTAGCTCTGGCACTTGATGAAGACACTGTGCGTCGCTGCTGTCACGACGCGGTGGCTCAGCACGGCAAGACCTGTCTCGTGCTTTATTCTGTCGTAAGCGAAGTCCTTGATGGCCTGCGGGAGGAGCTGCAGGGTACGGGAATGAGTGGACACTGCCCTTTTCTTGCTTCCAGTGCCGTGGATATTTTGTGTGTCGACCTGCCACTACTAGATACGGCCGCGCCTATCACGCCCTCTGTCTCTGTGATACAGCGTCACGTATGCGGTCTATGTGTCAAATGATGAGACGGACGAAGATGTGCGGGTCGCGGAGAGAAATATTCTCGAAGGGCACCTTGACGATTTATTAGTTCGACATTGAGTCACAGTACGAAGGAGAGGAAGAAAGCTGAAGAAAGTCGCCCGCTCTTCGTAAAATCATTTGCATGCATCTGGCGGTGGTAGCGAAATCGAGGGCAGCTGGGGGAACAGCCGGATCGATCGACGTTCCACTGCATCTATACCCTCCAATGTGTAGAATCAAAACCGTTTCTTCAGTAAAGTCGATACCGGGTAGCGACAGTACATGAGGTTCTCATAAAGCCACAGAAAAGAGAGCTTCAAGGCTCCGGGTCGGGTAGATGCAAACGCATTCCACGGCGCAGATCGCGGATAATGCGCTGAAGACGATCGATAATCGACACTGGCAGGCCTAAACTTAGCCATGCGCACAGACCGAGAAGGAGAAAACAGGTAAGATAAAAACAGGTAAGATAACCACGTTGAGCATGAAGCTGAGCACATGCGAGCTGGCGTAATACAAGGGCCACCCTGCAGCCTGCAGCAGAAAATCGGTTCACGGTACAACTTTCCGTAGGGGAGCGGCAAGCGGCGTTGACTGTGGAACGGTGAGGTAGTATGCGGATGCAAAGGAGAGAACAGCGTATATGATGGAGATGACAACGGTTGTTCTCGAAGAAGCCCAGTAGATTGTCTCGTTCATATCTGCGAGAAAGGGGATCAGGCCTCCTTGAAAGAGAAAGCAGGCGAGATGGAGGGGAGATGTGGCGTTATCTAGCGCATTAGTGAAGAGCCAGTGTTCGGCGCCCCTCAGGGCGAAGATACGCTAGCGCACCCGAGCACATACGTTGCCCGCGTTGCTATACAGAGACATCAATTGTCGACTCCGATGGCTGCGAGGAGATTGTCGTGTAGTAGCGGCGTCAACAGCAGGAAAAATCGAGTGGGCCAGAGGCACGTTGGCAGTCACGGCGCCGGAAGACGCTCAAAAGCCGGTGCTAGATTGGGAGAACACGGGGATGCGCTCTGTTGATGCCTGCTATCTGCTAAAATAACTGGAATAAAGTGGCAACAGAAGTACCCGTGGAGTCAGACTGCAAGCCCCGGTAGCAGTCGATAACAAGCGTGACCAAACTGGAAGGAAACAAGCTCGCCTGCGAGGGAACACAACCAGCCTGCGGTTGACGCAGCAGAACTCACTCACAAACACGGGTATCTCGTTTGCTTTCGCGTCACCCGACTGGACCAGGAGCTCGTCCCAAACTTTCCGTTCCGTCAAATACATAAGCAAGGGCATAGCGGGATCGGTCTTCTCGTCTCTAGTGCTTCCAGACGGTCGAAGAGGCGGATAGGCATCTGTTCATTAATAATGGGTGAGCTAACGAGTAGATACATGAAATTTCACCGGCCTTCCCCTATATGCCCAGGAATCGTAAAAGTGACGTATATCCACTTTCCAGGGGACGAGAAGGAGGTAGACGACGATACAACCTGTGACGGCTGACGGAAAGTGCCCCCACCTCCTTGAGGCTCGCGCTTCACGTTCATCCTAGACGCTGATCATCAGGTCCACTTTCCCGCGTGTCCTGGTACCCTCTTGAAGACCTTGACCCGATATCATGGTGTGGATCTTCGCTCGCTGCTACGTACGCAAAGGCACAAACCCATTTGGCTTTCGGACGCGGTGCGAAGAACCATCCTCGCGCTCAGGGCTGGTGCCGGTCGTTAGTACTTCACACAGCGTCATAGTCGTTCGTTGAGATAACTACGCTTCTCCTTCCGCTGTTGTGGTCTTAGTTGCGCTGTTGAGAACGGCTCCGCACCTGTCATTTGGCGGATCCAACCACGCCTCCCACATTAATGTGCATTGTATAACCAAAAAGAAAGCTGAACACACCTTCGGCATAGACGAAGGCCATCACCTCTATACTTCTCTCTGCCCGGGCCGCAAGCGGGCAGGTGACGTAGAGATTGCTCGACACCGGTCCGACTATGTGCTTCCCTCTGCCTTCCGAGGCGCCTCACCGACCAGCTTCCCTGACACAGCCTGATCGGTGTGGACGGACGCCAACGGAATCCAGCCTCTCCGAGGGACGGCGCTCCGTGTCCACCGTGCGCTGATCATCGATGTGGGATCCGTTCTCGCCGACGCTGACGGTCGGTCCGGTGCCGGATGTGTGCGCGCGTCAGGGACAGCGAGTGTGGCTAGAGCGCCACCGACAAGGCATGGATAGACGTCCGCAATTCGATGGGCAGACGGCTCTAGGAACATGGCTCGTAGTCCTGAAGCATGGGTTGTCCTATAATGGGAAGCTGGCGTTTTGTGAGTGTAAAGCACGGCTGGAGACAGAACTGCTAGTCTGCATTGTGTTGCGTTGCCTCGGAACGCAAATGAAACCCCTCCCAGCTCAAGTCGAACATTCGCCAAGAAAATCCCAGTGATTTCCGAGTGCGCCGCGCTGCACGCACAGCCAAAATCGCCAGTATATTCGCAAGCCCGGCACGAACAGCGACAACGGACGGAGTAAAAGAGCGGGAGAAAACCGGCTTCGGCGTCGAAAGCCGCCAGGTCAACAAGTGCAACGTCGCGACACGAGGAACGAACCAGCCCCACCTCCCCGAAAGCGAGTGCAGACCCACACGCTAGCGCCCCCGGGCACACGCGCACGCACACGATCTGTCGGCCGCGAGCGCGCAAGGGGCGACCGGAAGTCGGGGCGGGAGAAGCGCGAGGGGGAACCCCGGTGCGCGCGTCGCGGGCAGGCGCCCAGTGCCGGCGAATTCGATGCGAAGGTGGCCACCGCCAAGGACGCCGAAGGAGCGGCCGAGAAACAGCTGCACAGCCGACAGGATCGCGCGCCTTGAGAATGGGGTTCCTTCGGCGTGGCGGAGAGGAGGGCTATTAGGGCCGGAGGAGAAGATGACGGCAGGAGGCACGCAGCGGCGGGCCGATCGAGGCGCGCTCCAGCCTTTCTGCTTCGGAACGGCCATGGACTCGGACGACCAGCTACACCTTTGGCTCGTCAGCTGCCCTGCATCTATCGAGCCCGTGCGCCGCCTTATCTTCGCGGGGACGCTGCCTACTGAGGTGCTGCAGTAGGTGTACGAACGGGCGCTGGAGCTCGTCGACGAGTCCACCCGCCTGCGCTGTCGCCGCTTCTACCACCGCGCCGACGCGTACAGTGCGCATGCACCAGCGCCGCCCTCGCTCTCTCATCTAACCCGTACACGCAGGATGTCTAATCGGCCGCCTTCTCCCGCGCGTGCTGCTCGCGCGCGACGGTGTGCCGCCCGCCTCGATCACGTTCTCCGAGACTCCCGCTCGCAAGCCGTTCTTCGTGCGCCATCTGCAGAGTACTCCGTCCATTGACGCCGAAAGGATAACCAGGCAACTCCGGACCTCGTTCCGCCCATCGCTTACAACATCTCGCACGACAACGAAGGCGTCGCGATGGCGTTCGTCCGCGGCGCGCGCGACGGCGTCGGCGTAGACATCATGCGTCTATCCGCCCCGCGACGCGGCTCGTTCGCGTCTTTCGTCGATAGCGTCGGCGACACCGTGCGTCTCCGCGCTCTCTCCGGCGCCTCGCGAGGATGGATAACGTCGACTTGCAGCTCACGCCTCGCGAGACGGCGACGCTGCTCGCTCCGAGTCTGCCGGGGCCCGCCGCGCTGCGGACGTTCTACCGGATTTGGACGACGAAGGAGGCGTACGCCAAGTCGATCGGGCTCGGGCTCGGCTTTGACTTTGCGCGTATCGAGTGCGCGTTCGGCGCGGGGGATACGATGGAGGTGCGGGTGGACGGACGGGTGCCGCGCGGGTGGACGTTCAGAACGTATCGGTACGACGTCGGCGCGGAGCCGTACGAGGTCGTCGCGGCGCGGTTCGAGGAGGGCAGCGCGGCGCCTTGCGTCGTGCAGAGGATGGACGAAGCGCGGGTTCGGACCGTCGAGGCGAGGGTGTTCGTAGAGGAGGCGATACGGCTGCTGGGGTAGATTAGCTGCCTTCGGTCTCGGGCAGGTGTGTTTTCGGTCTCGCGACGCCTCGTGTCTTGGGTGGCGCAAGCCGCGCGCATCTTCGCATCTCCTCCGGGTATATGGTGCCCTCGATGCTCAGATGGCACGTCTCCGCTACACCTGGAATCGTACGACCGTTTCAACGCGGGGCAAGGACCAATCCACATCCGTCAAGAACGCTAGTACAGCAGGCGTTTAGTTCCCTTCCGATTCTATAGCACGTTTATAGGCCCCGACACTTCCTTCGCCCCTGTCAAAGCCTCGCCCTTCGGAAGATCTAACTTCATATGTCGCACAACATAGTTTTGGCGCTACCATGTAAAGTGCATGTCACTAGGCCCGTCATTTAGAGTCCTTCCAAGTACACGTCAACTATACGCACGCAAGACTGTCAGCATAACGAGGAAAAAGAAGCACGGGCTCTAGCGCGGTTGGTCCAATAGCGACGCCAGTGAAAGAGATCCACCGAGAGTGGAGATCCATGCCGCCCTCCGCGCGCCGAGCACAACAAGACGGGTCGGACGCGCCGCGCGCGCGGACCACTCCTCGCAAGCGCGCCGGCGCCTCGGACAACCAGGCCTCCTTCCGCTCTGCGGCCCCGGGTCTTCGCGAGCATACCTTAGCCCTCCGCACCGCACCGCGCACGTCGCCGGAATCCGATTGGCCAGCCTCTGCCCCGACATCGTCTTGCGCAGGTAGCACCGAGCGTGCGTCCACCCGCTAGTCTTGACGCGAGCAAGCGGCGAAGTTGCCCGTCGCAGAACCGGGCCCCATTTTGCGGTGCTCGCTCCGAGGGAATGCACGGCTCGCCTCGCCGCGATTCCGTTCTCCGGCTCCAGCGCGTGCACTTCAGCTCACGAACGCCGCGCCACCTATCCGCTCCTACGGTTACAGCACCAGCCCTCCTGACGTACACACGCATCCCGCGCGGTGAGATCTACGACGCGCGATTGTCCCCGGTTGATCGCCGGCGCGTAGAGTACGGCAGTGCGGCGCGCCTTCGTCGGGTCTGACTCGTTCGTAGCGGTGGTGTCTGGCGGTCTGCAGCGCACTAGCTGTCCATGGGCGGCTACGCTCCTGATTCCCGCCTTCGACGGTCCCGATTCGCCTTTGACGGTCCTGTCCGCACCACACCGCACAAAAAAGGGCGCTCAAAGCCTCGCAATCAGACATAACGGTGGAACCTGGCCGCTCGGGCGCGCCACGGCGTTAGACGTGGGCGCGGAGTCCGCGCCGCGCCGTACCGTACGTGCTGGCTGGCGGGGATCGACACGGTGCGCCGATCCGTGAGCGCGGGGAGGTCGGTACGGTGGCGGTACGGTACGGTGCGGATGTGGTGGCGGTACGGCTGTGGCCTCGCGCTCGCGAGGCGCGCGGCGGAGTTTTCGCGGGAGGCCTTGTGTGTGTGAGCGGGTCGGCTGGGTTACCGGTTACTAGCCGCGCGCCAGCGGGAGCTTCTTGGTGATTTATTTTATTTTAGTTTTGATTCTGTACGATGGTCGATATGCGATAGAGGGCCGGGGACAGGGCGGCCCCATCGCAAAGGCCGGGTCGGGGGGAAGACGTCGGGACGCGGGACACGTGGGGGGCGATCTCGTCTGAGGGAAGGACGGAAGGAGGTCACGTGGGGGACAGCGACGCAGCCACCGGGTCGCCCGACTTGGCCGCCGATATAAGTTTCTCGTCTGCGCGCATCTTCCGCCGTCGCCCCCACGATGTCTCTCGCCGCGCTGCCTGTCGAGCTCATCCACCACGTCGCCACGCACGCCGACGCGCCCGGCCTGGCCGCGCTGTCGCGCACGTCGCGCTCGCTGCACGCCGCCGCGGACCGCGCGCTGTACCGCGACCTCGCGCTCTCGTCCCGCTCGCTGCCCGCCATCCTCACGCTCTCCCGGCGGCCGCTGCTCGCCAGCCACGTCCGCTCGCTCGCCCTCGCCGTCCCCGCCGCCGTCCCGCTCCTCCGCGCCTTCGCCCGCGCCCTCGCCCGCGCCCTCGCCGCCATGCCCGCCCTCGGCGAGCTCCACCTCGCCCTCG
>MU273482.1:98954-213848 GCA_022160365.1 Vararia minispora EC-137
ATGCTTGCCGATGCCTTGACAAAGGCCCTGCCATCGCCGAAGGTCAAGCACTTCGCTGCTGAGCTCAGCCTCCGCCGTGAAGCTTGAGGGGGAGTGTTAGATGTGAGGCAAGCTCGGGCCGGAGCCCGCAGCTATGAGGCGAGGAGTGCTGATTCGTTTTTCCGTCGTATACATATGATGTTGAGGCCATGCCTCTTTTCCGTTGTGCTTCGTATCTTCAGGGCTCGCGACGCGCATACTTATAGAGATAGACTGGACAAGTCTGTTCCCCAGACTTGTCCCTGCGCACGAGCCCAGTATGTGCTATGCCTTACTACTTAGGAACTGTGCTTACATATCTGTAGAACCTTACGTTCTTACAGGTGAATATATATAGACTTGTCCCTGCACGTGAGCCCGAACCTTACGTTCTTACAGCTCCGCGCTCCGAGTCCGGCACAAACTCTATCAGATAACATGTAGCCAAGGCCAGCACTACGATGAGATGCTCGGCTAGACTACTACTGTATATCGAGGTGGCTGAGGGTGGGACACCACAGGCTTACAGTAAGCACGAGTTCAAGCCGGCTCGCACTGGGCATGTCCGGTTTTCAGTCCAGGATGTTGATCAGGTGAATTTGAAAAGGCAACCACGCTGCACCGCTTCTTCTCTCCTACCTTCATCATCGTGTCTCTATCCAGGAGCCATTGCCATGCGATCGACGGTCCATTTTTCTTAAAGCATCGCGATTAGGTTTTTTTTCCGTTACCGTTTGAAGCTGGCGGATCCGTCCTGTCGAGACACGATTCCACGTGACCCAATGGAGTCGGGGTAGCACGTGCTCTGGAGTAAGCGCCGCGACGCCTCGTGCGTATAGAACTTGAAGCTTGAAGCTTGAAGAGTTCGGTCGAGGCACGAGGCCGGGCCGTAGGCCCGGTGGAGCAGCGTAGCCAAGCGCACGCGCGCGCTTCTTCCTCCTCCGACCGCGAACCGCCAGCGCATAGCCGTTCCCACACACTCTTCCGTCGTCGCCCTCAGAGTCACCCCACGTTTCTTTGTCCCACCCTCACAGCCCCCATAGCAGGACACACGTCGTACTATATCCATGCCATGTACACTGTTTGCTAGCTAGCCCTTGTGTACATGTGCTGAACTAGACCATTTTCCACACGCTGAGCAAACCGTGGTGCACCAGCGAGACCCACCCGCGCGAGTGGCTCGCCGTTGCCCGCGTCCGTCCCAGCTGACGCCGGGCCACCCCAACTTCAAAGCTCAGCGCGTGCACCAGCGGCACGACACCGGGCACTGTACTACCACAAGCAGGCGATACGCCCCGTGGATAGCCCCTTGTACCTTCGCACTAAGATGACATGTACGTTCCTTCCTTGCCCTTTTGGTATTACAAGGCTACGAGAGGCTATAATAGGTGTCGAAACTTCCCTAATGATATTGCTTTTTCTACATATCATGATATTGGATCTGGAAATCGCAGTCCCTCACACTGTTTTCTTCGAAAATCAGGTGTGGCTTGTGTCTGGTATCCTACTTCGGCTTCTTACGTCGATGATCTCCCGAGTCGCCATTGTATAGAGCGCCGAGCTCGTTTAGCTTGTGCCGCCTTGGCTTGTATCACTTCTTTCTAGGTGCCACGTGCGCACTTACCCGCTAGCGTGCAACCTGCTCGACACCGTGGCAACATGACAGTCTTTCCATTTGCGTACTTTCCGCTCGACTCTTATGTGCTATATATCGTGGGTTCCTCAGTTGGACGACTTTTCCCGGGGCCGGTTCTGTACGGCGGAAGTTTATCTTGGCTCAAACTGCACAAGGACAGAGACCCCCGACGATGTACATCGCGGTAAGCTGCTGATGCGGGACTGCTACAACATTTTCTAACTGGGAATTGCTCTAGACATCCTCGATGTCACGGTATGTCTTCATTATAACCACCGGACTCGTGGTCATCGCGCGGCGTCGGACAAGGCGATCGTGCTATACAAGACAATGCCATCCTCTTCCTTCCTGGTTTTCGAATTGCTCTGATCACTTCTTCTGGTGCGGAGGCTGTCCCGGAAAGCTCAGGGTGCACCGGAAGTCATCGCTTGGGGATGTCGCTACAGCGAAAGTCTGTACCATAGTCGTTATCAAATGCTGTTCTCGATGGACATAACAGTCAGCCTGCGTAAGCAGCGGTTGTGTTCCCATGGTTGGCAGCGCCGCGTTCGGGACTGCCAACGAGGCCGGCGCGCTCTTCTCAGTCTGACGAGGGCACCACATTCTTTACACTCGGCAGTATCTTATGATCTTCATCTAGTGGACCGACGTCGTCTGTAAAGCATTATCCATTTATTCCGTATCCGAACACTCTTTCTACAGCTCGTCATCTCTTTTGGCATGGAATGTGAAGATCCTGAACTCTCCGGAAAGGGCATATACGATCTCATGTTGTAATGCACGGTCGATGACTGTAAGTGCATTGGTCGATTCTACATGCTCCCTCGATACATGGTGTCTCTAGCGGCCGGTGACGCAGTGAATACAAGGAACCCTGATGAAGCAGTTGGCGTAAACGCGGACGGCTGTGGCGTGGCAGGATGCTATGTGACCGTTGACAACAGGTATATCGGCTTCGATTGATGCGTTCGTGGACATAATTTGAACACCTAAACACCGTTCATACTTGGCCGGCGGCTCGTGTACAAATGACCTCGACATTCTTTCGTAGGCTTTTTAGTCCACGTACCCTACTCGTCTGAAAATGCAGGATCCATCCTCGTATTCATCCAATTGCATCCGCAAGCGATCAGGTGCCCTGTGTCAAGACGGATGCGGCCGGAGTCTGATCTTTCGTCTCGAGCATCATATACTGGAGTAATACTGACAAGGTATGTGATGTTCCGACTTCGTCGTTGACTAAGCAAATGCTGAGCTAAGGTACTCTAGCCGCCTCTTAGCAAGTAACATTGCCCTCCGTCGTTATAAGTTGACACAAATTGAGCATGTTGATAACTCCGTCGGTCCCAATACTGCGCTTGCATCCGCGGCTGAGCAAGTCACCATGAACTGCAGGTTTGATCCCTGCACGAGCAGACAAATTACAACTCGCTGATGCAGCCTTCAGTTAGGGGAGCTCTACGCGGAGACATGGAACGAGTCGGGCCTGAAGACGAGCGTTGGAACCGCGGGATAGATCAAGTAAAGCGGCACTAGTGGGTACACCATATGAACATGTCTTTGCGCGTGTACTGGTACCAGTATGGCAGCGCATGTATCAGCTTCGTGCGTGGCGCGAGTCCTGCGAGAGACAGGCGTCAAGAGCATGGTGAGCGAAAGCAGCCGAATAAGGTAGATCGCGGTGGTTCTTCTTGGACTGAATGATTCATCGCAGGTAGTGTCGACGCACAAGCATTCTTCTTATCGATGTGCGTGTATTGCCCCTGCTTCTTTTCGGCTACAACACGCGACAACAAACTGACACCTTTCGCACATGACGTCCACCCGCAGCACTAAAGATCCTTGTTAACTCTTCTTACGCTCGAACGGGTCACCTATATTACTGCGCACCTGAATCCGGGAATGCTTTGTTCTGTGCTGAAGTAGACATGACTCGTAGCAGCGAGGGCATCGTGCTCGACGAAGCAAACCTCGCACCGCACGGGCGTTAGTGCTGGAGGTGACCCTATCCATTTATACTTGATCTGACTCTCTGCGACATTGCGTGCCACAACCCTCAAAAATCAGCTTCTCGAACCCCATGTCAAACTGTGTATGTTCCCTTATCTTCTCAGTACACCTGTGGTACCGACGTAGGCTTGATCCTCTGACCCTCCGCCCACTCATACTTTGATCTTATGGTAATCATATCCCACCTGCAACCGCTGCCGTCCCGTCCACCGTCATCTCGCCCTCCGTCACGTACAAATGGGCTTCAGATCCTCGGTTCGACATCACACGGCCGCCGCTATTTAGATCTCATAAATCATTTGATGAGTCTTGGGTGAGCGTGATGCCGCCGACAAGAGAGGTTGCAGTTTAACCTTCTTCCTAGGATCAGTCGCGATGTCGACCTACCTCTGATAGTGGTTCTGGGCAACCAGAGCGCTGGCAAATCATCACTGATCGAAGCTATGTCTTCGATAGCTTTGCCTCGGCATGGTTTACAGGCCTGCACGCGGTACAGCTACAACTTCATATCATCTTGTTGACCAACTTCAGTTCATGTACCTTTTCGCTCCAGTGTCCCCATTGAGTGCCGGCTGTCGCACTCGGAAGCTCCTTGGAAATGCAATATTATACTGCGGCTTAACAACGCTACTGGGCGCCAGGAGCTCGAATTCGGCGGGCTCATCACAGGAGGAGACGATCCTCATACAATGACCGTAGTTAAAGATAGGATTCGGCGCGCACAGGCCGCCATCTTGAATCCTCTTAAATGCATACAAGAATCTACAGACTACTTCTTGGTCTGCGATGAAGCTGCCTTGAGCAGCCGTGAAATCAGCTTCTCGGAGTCGGCCGTTTGTGTTGAAGTGTCCGGGCGCAATGTACCTGACTTAACCTTCGTTGACCTTCCAGGTAGGACGTACTATCTTTTATTACCTTGAAGCTGTGTGGTAACACATGTCAATTTATTCAGGTCTTATTCAGAGTGCTCTTAGCAATGGAAACCCAGCTGATGTCAAGCTTGTGGAAGATCTTGCTCGGCAATACATCGAGCGAGAAAACTGTATAATACTGCTGACCATTGTGTGCGAGAGTGTGTCAATTTCAATTTTTGAATTCTAATTGGCTGACAAGGGGTCCTGTCATAGCTGATGCTGCAAATCAGGCAGCATACGACCTAGCACGCAAGTGTGATCCCCATGGCCAGCGCACAGTGGGTGAGTCACTGCATCTGTAAGAGCATGCTTCAAAACCTTATGCACACGTGTACGCATGCAGGTGTGCTGACAAAGGTGGACCGCATTAATGCTGGTGAGGAATCACATTGGGAGAGCTACATCTGCAATAATGCAGAGCCATTATCATACGGCTGGTATGCCATCAAGCAGCCGAGCACTGAAGGGTTGCAGCTGGGGGTTACTCGAGAGGCTGCAGCAGAACAAGAGCAATTGCATTTCGAAACTGTGAAAATGTGGACGCAGCTTCCATCGGAGTATCGGGCTCGCCTCGGTGTTCGCCGTCTACAGAAAGATCTGGAGGAAATTCTTGGTTCACTGATCCGCAAACGGTAAGTAGCAGCATTCTTTTCAGATATTTCTCCATAACATAGACATTAAACAGTGTCCCTGCAATTGATGATGAACTTCTGCGGAACTATGAAGAAGTAGAACGAGAACTTCTCAAGATACCTTCTCTCACGCTCGGGAATCCAATTGGGGAGATCACATCACTAGTTCTACAATTCCTCCGGGAGATAGAACTTGATATCTGTCCAAAACATCCTAACTTCTCCCACCATTCGGCTTTCTCTTTCTCCAGAGAATTTCACCCGCTTGAGCGGGCTTTCAAGAAGAAGATTCGGACCACTGCACCAAATTTTAAACCGTGGGATAAAGCGAGGACGCCCGATCTGAAGCCTGAAGGCAAGGACTCGATTGCGCCACCTCAGGCTGACTTTCTCCGTGACAGTGCTTTTGAACCACCGTCGGGTGAAGAAATCTTCTTGGATGATGTCCAACACGTGCTTGAAGGGTAACCAATCTGTTCTGTCAGATTCAGGCTCTCCGGCTTAATGCTGAAGTTTGTGCTAACAGTGCAAGGAGCGATGTTGGAGGGCTCCCCGATGCTGCGCCTGGCTTTGTTCCGCAGTCATACATGCGCCAGAGCGTTGAGCTCTGGAAGCAGCCAATGACCCTTCTTGTTGAAGATGTTTTCAAGACACTTTCGCGTCGCTACCAGGCCATTGTTGATAATTGTTTTGACAAATATCATGAAGGTGGTCTTGACAAGCTAGTCTCGTACGTGTCAGTCATTTTTAGATGTCTTCTGCGGCCCCTGATTCTGTAAACTAACAGACTTGCACTTTCAACGCACTTGCAGAAGTGCCGGGAGGACACTTTCAAGCACATTCAACGTCTTCTAAAGCTTGAGCAGCGTGCGTGCACAAATAACGACAACGATTTTCGGCGTTTCAAGGCCGCTTTTAAAACACACTACCGCCTGCGTCGCGAAATTGCAGAAGGGAACACTGTGTTCGAAGGTCTAACAATGAGGCCTTTCAACCCTAATGCAAGTCGCGAGGCGTCGGTTCAGGTCCGCACGGCCGTTGAGTCGGCCAAGGAGAAGCTTCTTAAGCTTGGAGTTACTGTTACCGATCCTTTGCAGCTTGTGACGATGCTCCCCGAAGACGCTGTCAGTCCTGCGCTCGAAATCATGGCCAGCGCGAGTGCATCCTTTGAGAGTAAGCACTATTCTCCAGTGCAGAGGGTTAATAGAAGCTCATATTTGCTTGCTCTGTAGTCGCATACCGTCGGTTTACAGATTATGCCCCGCAGATTGTCCTGCAAGAGCTTGTCGACGGCTCGCTTGAGGGTCTACGCGACGCAATCTACGATCGTATTCAACTGCGCGGGCCGGATGTCTTTGAGCGTTGTCAAGCGTTCCTCCGCGAGTCTCCCAAGATCGCGGAGCAGCGTTCCGCATTACAGGCCAAGCGCACGCGCCTCATCAAGGCGAGGCGCAAGCTACAAGAGTTCGGAAACCCAACGGCTGATTCCTGAAACCGACCTCCTATTGTCTAATGGGTTCCTTATACGTTGTCTGTAGCCCCGCGGACCTCTCCGCTGTCTCGTTGCCTGTGTCATTAGAGTATTGCACGCCCGGAGCATCTGTCCCCCTGTATAAACACTATGCTTCGTACCGCCGTACGCTGCACCAAGAAAAGACTGGTATGTCAAGATTCCGTCCGCGTGGCTGCCATGAAGTATTATCATTAGATACCAGATCTCAGATCAATTGAAACGATTTATGGATGTCCCGTCCAAGGTAACACAAGGATTCTTTAAGAGACGGTGAAGTTGCCTGATGAACCGGAGAAAGGTGTGACAGCGCCGCCAATGAGCGCTTTCCAGTCGCCAAAGTACGTGAGACGGTATATGCCGCCTAGTATAACATCAGTCGTAGTTGGAAATGAACGAAAGTGTACACATACTGGGGGTGCTAGGTTCAATCGTCCATGAGATATTGACACTACTCGTTCCCAGGATCTGAAGGGCGTCAACAACAATCAGCTGTGATGACGAGTACACTGACGGTATTCGTACGAGTCCACCGGTATACTGTCGATGGATGCGAATCAGAGCGGTACATAACCCACCCGCTACCCACGAGCCGGTCGACCGAGAGGAAGGTGCTTTCAAGCCTAAGATTGTTCTACTCCGTCCCACCGCATCAGCGATCTACCCTTCTTATGTCAGAGCGTGGAGGTGCAACATACCCTAGGGTTAGCACCCTGGAACACTGCAAAGACTGTTTGTCCAGTCGTGTATGACGGGTTGACATTCGTGATTATCTTTCCGAAATCTCCATTATCCTGTACAACGCCGGTCTGCAGAGAGATCGCAGAGCCCGACAGATCCGGTGGGGCAGGATCCGAAGGCGGCTGTGCGCCGGCCATGGCGGCATCATCGGCCAAGAAGCTGACAAGACTGCCGTATTTGTTAATGTAGGCGTCCAAGGTGTCTAAACATCAAGCTTGTCAGCTTCGTATTTCTAGATCTGCCATAAAGGAGACCCGGCACATTGTCCGAAGATGGTAGATGCACCCTCGTAGCGTTGGATAGAGTACTCTTCGAGGGTGGTTACATAGTGACCGTAGGTATTTGCAGGCCCGGCGATGACGACGTACGCGTCGTTGCCGATAACACCTTGCGAGATGAGGTTGCCCCGGATGGCATTACTGTGATAACATGTTCAGTGAAGGTAAATAGGAGATGTAGGAGTAGTTGCCGAATACGCCGCCCAGCCATCGTCGTGAGCTCCCCCGGCATAATGAGCATGACTAGTTGCCCAACTCGCAACATCTGAATATCAACTGTATGAGGCGACCAGTTGTATGGACTGTGAGCGTAGCCCTGAGTGTAACCGGTACGGTGAGAGAGGTAGAAGGACAGAGATAGAGTGTCGCACAGTATTAAGTAGGATGGGCTTGGGGTACTGGCAAGCGGTTTGTTGTGCATCGGCGTCGGGTGTGACAAAACCCTTCACTACCTCCCAGAAAGGGTTCCTTCCAAAACTTCAGCAAAGGACGGACCCGGTGAATATGCGCTTACTGAGGCTGAGACGCATTATCGCCTTGAACGAAATCGAAAGCTCCAGGACCATCCCTGTATGTAGAACAATCACAAGTTATCCCAGATTGACATGAAAATGCATACGTGGTCCCGCCAGCAAAAGCATAACCTAAGGGGAAAAGTAGATCAAATGAGACTCTGTATCAGGGTGAAATGAGAAAATAGCGCACCCATGGCAGGGGGGCACGTCTGCGCGGCGGTGCCGTTGGGCAATGTGAATTGGTGGAATGACCTGGAGAAGCTGGTCATTCGATGCACTTCCGGGAAATTACCAGAACGGACATGTTCAAATACGTGTGCACGCTGCGCACGGAACCGCTCACAGGCACCAAGGACTGACCCATAAGACTCCGCGCACCATCGACCTGCAGTTGTGCAATGATCTCGTTTGACGCAAAATCTGAGATACGGAAACCAGGGCCACTAAGGTTCGCGTCTGAGAAAGCGTGGCGGAGAACTGTACATCCGACCAACACACCGGCCATGGCAATTTTGGACGGTGCCTCCACAGGTTGAGTGGTTGAAGTCACAAGCCATTCCATCGTAGCTTTCTCCGGGGCTTTCGCAAAAGGCACCAAGACTGATGTCACAATGGTCAATTCAAGCAGTGGGACAACATCTGAATGACGTACGTGTTGGGAGAAGTGTCACCGACATTAGCTGGAAAAAGCGGGAAAAAGCAAAGGCCAGATAAAGACAGGGTACCTAGATAAGGAAATGACTAACACTGCGTAAAGCCAGCGATAAAAGTGGTGTTCCCGGGCATCGCATTTGGTTCGACCATGGCTACAAATAGCAGTTATCTAGAGACAGCCACGTTGCGATAGGCTGACGAGGAACACGTACCTTCGTATAGATATGCGGCCATGCCTTTGTTGTCGCTGCTTACGAGCGTATTGTTCTGTTCGTCGTGAGCAGGGGACGTAAAACATAGGGCTACGCGTACCTCGTACAAGCTCGTTCCATGGACGGCATAGAAGCTGAGGAACCCCCGGGCATTACTCGACATATCCTCAAACTTCAGAAGCGTCAGCTCCTTATCTTGGTCATATTCGTACCTATTCCGAACCGGAGGTCAGCACTGCTTCTACGATAGACAAATGCGGAGCACTTACATCGCACGCTCTGCGGCCGGGTTCGCGAGATACGCGCTTGGGCTCCGGTTGATATTACCGTCGACGACAGTAATATTTCCCAGGCCAAGCCTGCCCTCCGCAAGGCTGTTGTGCGCCTGTACGACAGCGCGCACAGTGCCCGCCACAATTGCGTCAGCGGTCTGTTTAACATAACCGAGAGATGTGATTTCCGGCAGCAAATTTTCGAGATAACCTCCGACGCCCGAATGCTGATGCGTCCCGACGAGCGCGACGTTCGTGTTCGTATAGATTCCAGGATACATGGAAGACAAGTTCTTCACGATGGACCGCCGGATGCCCGTGTCGCCCATGGCAATGTCTGTCCCATAGAGAATATAGGAATCCCGCGTAGGCCACAGGAAGAGCGTGAGATATTGGTCAACTGGTTAGAGAATGGTTAGAGGCGCGGCACACACCGGCGTTGATGAAGACAACTCTGTTAGTAGAGTTGCTCGGGTCGGCAATGATGAATGCGCGACTTCGCTGACGCATGTGAAGGCCAGTATCGGTTTGAGCCAGTGACGCATAACCCTAACAGTGAGAAGGGATTGTCAAAAGATCTGCCAAAGATATTGGCGAAAAGGACGCGATTTGTAGTAATGCACAGTGCACACGTAATGTCCCACTATGTGAGAGGGGCCTCGAAAAGATATAGAACCTCGATTTCAAAATCGCTGTCCCCAGCAAGTGTGGTGTTTTCGAGAATGATCAGGCTTCCATGCAAGCTTGCTAACCAACTAATCCAGCAGTTTTATGCAATAAGAGGGAGAAAGACACTGGGCGCGATTCTCCCACGAGACGCTTGTCGACAGATTGAAATTACTGACCATCATGTTCGTTTCGACGACCGGTCTGGAAAAGGCGTAAAAAGAGGGCCTTAGTTTCTCAATCCGGTAAGAAGTCGTCAAAACAGTACCCAGTGATGTCCCCGATCCCTAGAGGTGTAACAAGTCAGTGATCACAAGGACTCGAAATACCCAGGCAGCAATGATGCATGACGACGCATGCCCACGTCTGGGCGGCTCGGGTACGCAGGAGTGTACGGCATGAATGCAGTGCGTCCCAGCCCCGCTCACTTCACCGACCGTGCAAATTGTCGGCAAAATACTCTTGTTGAGATTCGAGGAATGTACCCAGTACGCCCGGAAGGAGCATGACGCCGTAATAATGCACGCACACGACCCGGAACTCTGCCTTCATGCATGAAACCGCGACCTCGACGACGCATGTCACCAATGAGGACGAATTCAACTATAGCCCCAGCTCGCGTCCTCCACCCTCCAGCTATCCAGCCCTTCGGTGGCATCGGGCACGATCATAGAGGTGAAGACTCACCGAGTCCGATGAGATACGAAGACTGCGCCGCTACGGGTGCTGGGCCCAGTTGCAGGACCCCTAAGGAGACCAAGAGAGTAGTCACGTAGACAGTGACGCGGTTTGCGATGCCGGCGAGCGAGCGCATTAGGTCCCCGAGGAAGGCAGGCGAGGCCTGGTCAAGGAGGTAGAGCTGGGGTCCGGGCATATTAAACGAACTCGAAGGACCTGGGTGCCATGCGGACGGGATGTGAAATCAGGACGAAGAAGAGCGTGAAAGTGTCGCGTGCACGGAATGGCCTATTTGCCGCACGATTAGATAGAAATGCTCCGATACGATCTAGGAGCCCTAGCCTGTGTTGGTTGATTCGAATCGGAGCAACGCCGTTGCGGACGCTCCGACGTTGGCCCTGGACAAGAGTTGGATTCGCTACCCCACGGCGGATGCCGCTTGAACACGTGGACACCGCGCGGACGCCAGGGGTATCCCGTGACGAGATGTTGCGAACCAACGCTTTCGCTTCCTATCATGATGTCTTATTATTATAACCTGCAACGAAGCATGCGGTCAAACGAGAGGGCCAGCGGCGTTGCCATTCGAATCACCGAGAACAGTTCTAAACGGCTTGACTACGTAGACGACGGCCTCGGGAGGGGGTGCGAGTGACTGAGACATGTAGAGTGTGTCTCGTCACTTTTGTGGGGAACAGCGGTAGATCCCGTGGTGGCACATAGTAATGCGTGATGCATAATCAGATAGCGAACGCCGCGGCGGGCGGTCTTCGCCTCGGCTGAGGTTGTGACGACTTCCTTGCAGACGCAAAGGTTGCCCTGTTGCTACCCCATGTCAACAAGACCCTCGACTATCTCTTCAAGCCTCTCCAAGATAATCAGCATCATGGCTCTTCCCAGCCCGGAACCCGTTGCCGATGCCATGAATGAAGAAGGCATCAAAGGATGCAGCCATCACATCCCCAGACAAGTCACAAGAAACATCCTCGGTTCCTCTCTACTGGCGACACGATTCAGTTCACGGTGAACAACGCACAAGTGGTGGTATCATTGGTGCATTTCACGAGCATTTGTTCCTTCTTGCGTCACTAGGTCGAAGACACGGACCATTCAATACATAAGTATCCGGTCCTACAACGTAGTCGAATGAGCTTAGTCAAACACCCAAACTAACCACTCTTGGAGATGTTGGAACCTCAGAAGCAAGCGTACTCACGTCTATCTTCTATCCTTCGTACGCTTTCCTCTTTTTCAGCGCGCTTTACTTTGATAGTTCTTTCTGGCTCAATTGCCCAGCAGGACACCGAATCTGTGGAGGAATGTTTCTCCGTCCTCCTTCTAGTGACACGATGGCATTTCCGGACCATTCACGAGCTTGCTATCGATAAACAGGACCCAGCCGCCTCGCCCTCTGAGAAAATCGTTCTTGCTCGCGAGCTCAACACTGCTGCGCCGCCGCCTACATGACGCCCTTCCTTCGGTTCGCTCTGCCTGCATATTGATATTCTCAAGCTCGAGGAAGCCAACCGTTTGTCTACGGTCGACGCCGTTCTCATTTTACGGCTTGTGGACGAATCAAAACCGGCCGGCTTGCCGCAAGTCCGGATGCCGTATATGGCCATCCCCGCATCTTTTGTTCCTCAACCTCCATCGACGAACGTGGACACCCACCTGTTACTTCTTGCGATCGGGGACGCCGTATTTGGGAGGCTGCTCCTCTTATCACTGCCACGGACCTGCACGACATCGCGTTTGGAACAGTAGACGCAATCTCTTCGCCACTGCAGAATCTCACCCTGACTCGCGAACTCGATACTCTGCAGTGGGTTCATCCGTCCATTGTTGCTTTATGCACGCGAACAGAAGGTCCTGAAGACGTTGACGCCCGCCTATTAGCATTCGATGACCCGATGCTTTTTTTCGAGGTGCCCGAGCTCACCTATCAATCGCCGTGGAATGAAGATCGGGTCTTGCCATATTCAACGGTGTCTTGGACTGGTGTCTGCGGGGGGAGCCGACGATGGTCCAAATATTCATGACGATGATGAGGCAGAGGTCACAGCATTTACATACCAGCCCCCGGATCACGCGTCGTCATCGCCCTCAGAACCTCATTCGCCTTCGGGTGCACCAGTGTCACGCTCTACCAACCCCGACGGCAACATAGAAGCCGTACTCGAAGCCCCGCACGACGGTTGGTACGACATAATCTTCACTCAGTCGGCTGTGGTCGCCTTCGAACGGCGGCGACAAACAAGTTGAACATGTGTCGATGACATCACCGATATACTGCACGAGGTGTTAAGGATACCATTGGCGAGCTTCGCTCACAGCTCAGACGGAGAGCCGACCTTCCTGGCGACTACAGTATCCACCAAATGCCTGATTGGCTAGAACCCCAACAGGCCAGCGCGCCGTGCAAAACGCTGGGGTCTTCTTGCGTGAAGTCGTGCGGGCGAACCTTTTCGACACTGTCTTGGTATGCCAGAGCTTGCCGGACTGTGGGGAGCAGTCCGCACTCTTCCAGTGCATTCTCGTTCTCGGCCCTGTGCTGTGTGTGCTGCACGCCAAGGATGCTCTCGAAGCTGCCCTCTCGCGGCCAACATACATCGTTCATGCACGTACCGATGGTGTCCCCGGGAATAATTTGTATAGCCTTCGGCTCTTGGCATCGAAATTCCGAATGATTCTGTTTGTTGAGACAATCCTTATCCTATCTCGCCCATCCGACGCTATCTTTGAGAACACTGATGATTCCAGCATGTCTCGCTAAATCTATTGTCTCTATCAGGGACTGTTCATTGGTCCCTAATCTATGCCCATTGACGTTCGAGATACTTGGATCCGCAGGTGTGAACGCATTAAATCGTAAGATGTTGAATGCGACCGACCGTGTCTACTAATCTTAGGCGCGTCTAGATTCTGCTCCTGCTGCTCCTAATCCGATGTAATTGTATCTTCTGTATACACTGGCAACGTGGCGTTGCTAATTTCTGAGTTGACCGTCACGCGCTTATGCATAAGTTAGAGTTGACTACGCACGGATAGACGCGATAGCGGTCATAGGTTTGTAGCGTTCGTGTCTCCGTTTATTGATGCGCATCCGATCACACGCAAATCTTTGCTAGGCAGCTTGTATTGGTCGGTCCACTGTCCTCGCGGTTCACTTGTTCACTGACGACATGCCCTGGATGATTCGTCCGTCTCTTATTGCTTTCACATATGAACTTTGCGTCTACGCGCGCCGTATCAGATATCCTTCGCAGCGAAGAGGAGAACAGCGCTCGATTCGACGATTCTGCGTGGACGAGAAAAAGCAATGCGAGTTTCGCGCAAATAGCACAACAAACACCCGATACATCCGTACAAGTACAATTCTTCAAAGACGAGGAATGCTTCAAATGCGCTGCGGTGGGATGGATAGAGGAAAGGGATGGCGCATCGGCCACGGTCGAGGAAGGCCATGTCCGATTACTGAGAGTTGAGGAAGGAGAGATAGTGATGAAAAGTGTATAAGGATTTCGCAGATGACGGCGGCGGCGAAGGAACCAAGTGAACGGGCATGCGACGGCCAACTCGAGTAAGCAAGAGCTTTCGAAAAAAAAAAGATATTTTAAGGCGTGGATGAAAGAACGAAAGCAAGCTTGAAGCACACATTAGCGACACAAATCGACACCCAGAACGATCGCACGTACCAGACTGCGCTGCATTACGGCGTCTCTTCACCGTCCGCCACCATCACCGCGACTACAGCTGTGGTAGCCTCTACTCGCGCACGCTTGTGCATGTCCTGATCTTCTGCATCCTCGGAGCGGCGTTTCACAAGCCGTGGGGGGATAGCGCCAAACGTCGCTGGCGAGTACTCGCCCACGAGCTTCGCGCGCTTCGGCGGTGTGCTAGGCTCAAGCGTGCTCAAGTCTTTCAAGCTTGCTTTGGGCGGCGTAACCGTGCGCGCCATCCGTTCCCCGACAACCTTTCTCAGGTTATCGAACGCATCCACCTCGTCCACGCCTTCCTCTGGTACCTCTTCCTCCTCCTCGTACCGTAGCGCACGCTTCCCATTTCCGTTGAGCGTCTCCTTATGCTCGAAGACCGGCGCAGGCTGTAGCTTGATCGTCGGGATCTCTGGGCTTTCTTCTACGACCTCCTCGCCGTCCGTGTCGTATTCCCACATCTCTGCGTAGTCCTCGTCGTTATCCGAAACTTCATCCCCGTCTGCGGGAAAGCGCGATTCCGTCAGCTGGATTTGCATCTGCGGCGCCGGAGGCTGCTGCTGTTGGGCAGGCACGACGGGTGGCGCACCCTGCGCATGCGCGACATACTGCGTACGGAGCGCGCGAGCGCAAATACCGCAACTGCACTGGTAGAGTGGCATGCATTGTTCGCGCCAGAACTGGATCCATATCAGCAGGCCCAAAGCATGAGCGCTAAACGCCGCAACACACCTGCTGAACGAGAACCGCGGTCTGCTGTGGTAGCCGCGAGAGCGAAACAGGGATATGAGGAATGGCGTGCATCATGTTGGCAGGATCAGGGGGAGGAACACCATCGCTATCGGTCGGACTGAGTGGCGTGAGCACCTCAGCGTCGGTGTCGGTAATCTCAAGTTTTTCTCTGGGAGGCGGCGAAGGCGTCGTCTGTAACGTTGACGCACTGAGTACGGGGCTGGTCGTCTCGGTCTCTGAGACATGAGACTCGTGCGAACTAGATGAGCTTGCGTCGTCCTTGTCCTTGTACATGCGTCGTCGGGGCGGTGGAAGAGGAGGAAGGTGGCCGATACCAAGGTCCTTGCTCCATGCATAAGGCTGATGCAGCTCGTGCAAGACATCCTGCACCTCCATTCGTGCGGCGTAGAGAGCAGGATCCGAGGCCGACATGGCGATGCGCCTGACGACGTTGCAGAGCGCAGGCGAGAGTATCTTGCGCATTTGCTGCAGGAAGACGCGATACAAGTTTTCGGCTAGAGCGTACGTGGGCGCTTTCGGTGTACGAAGGAGTGTTGGTTGTGGGTGTTGCTCGCGGGTGTGAGTCATGTCCGTGGCTGGTAGTGTCCACGGTGCAGGATGCTCTGCGGGCGTCGGATGCCATTCAGCATCGTACCAGTCGTCGGCTGGGGTTACCCAATGGCCTTCGAGGACGCGAGTTCGAGCCCAGTCGTGAATGGCCATCTCGCGCGCCTGCGCGAGATGCTCCGGCATGGTAAGGTCCTCGAAATCCTCTACGTCAAGGTCGTCCGTCAACTCGTCCTCAGCCCGGTGAGTGCCGAACAGCTCAGGATTTTCCATGCTCTCCGATAGGCGATGCGCCGCGACCGTCTCTTCAAGAAAATCGGCCACCCGCGTGTATTTGAGGAGCCAGTGCTTCTCGCGAGCAATGGCTACAACCTCATCAAGCGTACCCTCACCTGTTTCAACAAATAGCTCGATAGCCTGTCGAGTCTCGAGATCGGCAGCGTTCCAGTGGTGCGTTGGCCCGCCACCAACGGCTTCGCGATCAGCCGAGCAGGTAGACATTGTCCGCCACAGCACACCACCCCGGCAACGGCGGCAAGTTGTTTGAACATAATTGAACGAACGCACGTCCTGATTGGTAGCAAGGCCTACGTCGGCTGCTTCGTCCATTAGCTCGCGTGGATCCACCGGAGGTGTATCACGGAGACAAGCGCCGCAAAAAGACGTCCGGCGATGGCTTCGACAGACTTGTATCCGCTCGAAGTATGGAACCCATACCTCGCGCTTGTTCTCGTTATGAAGGAGAACACATTGGCTAGTTGGCCGATTGACACGGCAAACAATACAGAGGGAGTGACGGAGCCTTTCGTAGTGAAGGAAGGAAGAGCGGCGGGTAGGAGGGGCAGAAGAAGCTTGATTGAAAACTATCCTGAAACTTTCAAAGGTGCCGTAGGGGTCCAGGTGAATGCAAGCTTGATCCCAGAAGGTGTGTTTTTCAACTGGGGGACGGTCAGAAGGCCTCAGACGCGTGGAACAGATAAACGCTGGAGTTTGTGCCAGTTTCCGCGATCGCAGCGACCACGAACGCGTTATTTAGCGCCAAAAGATCAAGCGGCGCACGTAGTGACGAGTGCAAATGAACGAAAGACTCACGGGCGAGTTGCCATTGCGGACATACAGCCATGAGCTGCCTAAGGGTTCCTGCGGTCCGCAATACGGTGTAGACCATTCGGCTCTCCCATAAGACCGGGGAGCACCACGTGTCCGGGGGACACAAGGATGCGTTCGCGTCGAGGAGAATGTAGGTGGTGATCCAGCTGCAGTATTAGTATGTCAGTGAAATTAGTTGTGGCGCAATACACAGACGGACCGGATGATCTCGGGGGGCAACTGGGGCCATGAGCGATTTGTGAACTTGCCCTTGTGCGAACCTGCTGCCAATGTGGCAGACGTGGGCGAAGACATAGTAGACGATGAGGAAAGTCGGTGGCGGAGAAAGACAACTTGTCACAGATCGCGTCGGGTCACGGTCGCGCGCACGAAGAAGGGGTACAGCCCAACGACCTCTGACGCCAGTCATGCACAGCCCCGACTATCGTCGGAGCCCCAAATGTTTACTCTCCGATTACACGTGATCCGCTTGCACGTGATATCATTCTTTGTTCTTCGCTCTTGTAAACTTCCATTGGAAGCTCTCCACCTCCTCGCTCCCATGTTATCCACCCTTCCATCGTCTTCTCGCCACCGCTGACCTCCACGGATGCGTGATCGCTGTGCGGAGCGAGTCGGGTTCTTTGCTCCTGAAGCTAGCCGGAGTTGAATCTCAGTACTCAGACGCCGTCCCTGACTGTACGTCTCACGGCCAAGTCGGCGTGTTCGACGCGTGATGTCATGCGCAGGAGCATCGCGTTCACAGTTTCCGATTATTCAATCCAAACGTGGTTCGCGACGAACGCTGATAGCGCCGGACGCCTAAGCACTGAATGCTCCCGCGTAGTGCTCACCGTCTAGACGCAAGAACTTCGCATACTCACATGCCAGACTGTCATTGCCAGCGCCGCCGGAACAAAGTCTTTGTGCCGGAAGATGCACACCAGCTTCGGGCTGAACAAGCACCATTTCTGGATGTCGTGGGTAAGGGCGTCCCTTGGATCGTATTTAAGATCGAGGGGTCCAGGAGGGGCCTCGCGCGAACTGTCAACAAGGGAAACAGCTACCGGAACGACCCACGAGGTCGCCACGTCGCTCGCTCTTGTAGCACGTAGCGGTGTACTTCACGTTGGCAATCGACCGATACAAGCCAGGACACTTTCGCAAGACACCTACTTTGTGCTGTTACAGATTTAACAGCTTTTACAGGGTAGAGAAGGCCAAAATCGTCCTGCATAGCCTGAGGATTCATTGTTCTGGGCCATTTCCACATCATCGCAACGTCAGTTCACAAAAGCCAGGTACGAAGCATTGTGAACCCTACGTGCAGAGGGGAGCGTCTAAGGCCTTTCGCAGGATTCTTGGGTGCATCATCCCTAGATCTTGAATTTAGGAGTCCTCACCCTACAGACACGACCTGGCTGACTGCCATCAGGCCTCCAATGGCTTAAGTCGTTGCCGTGTCAGGTCAGATCCACTGATTTCCTCACTTAATTTTCCACGTCTCTCAATGCCTCTTTCTCATCGGGAAGAGGATCTAGACCAAGCCACACTTCTCCAATTGTGCTCAATCGTCCACATTTCCGACAGAAGTCCCCACAAGATTGGTCACGCCGGGATAAAGATACGTGATCGTATTCCGCTGCTCTCCCGGTGTGGACAAGGATACGTCTCAAGCCATGCGACTTCGTCTGTTTTTGCTGCGGGGATACCAAGCATAGTTACAGTTGGTTGCGTCTTCTATGTCGATCAATTTGCTTTGTCCCGCTGTCAGCCCGGCTCCTACTGTTCGTTCGTCTTCTGTGAAGCTTCTTCAAGGAACAGGGGTTATTCTTGTCCTAGCGGCCACATAGCACCCAAATTGACAATAGTGTTCGCATATTTTTGCTGTTTACTACAACAACCACTCCCATCCCCACCTATCAACGCGCCTTTCGTTTTGGTGCCCGATGCCGCATTGGACTCGACTCTCCCGTCAGCCGCCCATTTCACCGACGGACCGTGAATCCGGGCGAGATAGTCCTTTCCCAACATTGCTAAATCATGTCGTCAAGAAAGCTTCCCCATCATACCATCTTTGTCTCGCCCCCGCATCCAAGATCTTGTCGTCTCTTACGTGCACAACGTCAGAAGCCCTTCTACGAGCTTCCATACCGACACCTGTCTAACCTGTCGCTCATCTAGGACGCGGGCGAGTTCGACAGACCACAATCCCGGTCTTCACTTCAAGATCGGTGGCCTTGTGCGGTATGTCCTCTGTTGTCGCCGCATTGGTTACTGTTCGTTCCCGTCGGCATAATCGTAGCGAAACTGAAAGCTACGTATGGAAGACAGTACGTCCATCCGTCATCTTTGCCATATTTCCCAATATTTTGCCAGCTCACGGCCGGGAAGCCCGCGCAGATCGTGCATGCGACGGCAACAACAGTCTTCCCCACCTCACTCTGAAGTTGCCACCAAGATGACACGTCACATAATCGCTCGGACCCATGCATCTTGATACTTTCGGTATAGCTTGCTAATGAGGCGACGCCTACATCTAGCGGTTTGGTCTGACGAAGACCCCAGGACTCGTTGCGCACAACTCACCTCGGTCCTCAATCCCACCGCATGACAAGTGTACCTAGCATACTATCTCCGCAGAAAGAAGACTAACTTTGCGTGGCCATAGGAGATGGTTAAAGACCGGTGGTGTCACTATGCAAGACCAAAAACGACCATGGGCGAGGACAACAGCTGTACGATCGTTACCACTCCGCGGGCGTTCCACGTTTGGGGTAGAATTGGGCTCGATACGTAGAGCAGAGCGCATACTGCCTACAACCGCTAGGGGAGGTGAAACCACACGTCAGTCCCCATGTCTTAGGATCCACACTATGCGCATCGTTAGCGTTAGTGTGTTGGCTCCCTCCTCGTGCGTGATGAACCATCTCTGTCTGTCTATCGCCCCCAGGTCGCTCTTATTGCTCATGTAGGCTACTTCGCTCACAACATGCTGTCCCGTAAGTGTATTTACGTCTTCTTGTTATTCGGATATGTCCTACATTCCTATAATGAGGGATTCAAGCGCATGCCCCCTCGACCTTGAAACAAGACATTCTGCCTGCTTAGAGAGCTGATCCTATTCGTCCTACATTTAAAACCGTAGATGCTGCCTTCCGAGATATCTTGACGATCAGGCGGCACCTAATTGACACGAAGCTCGCACGCAGTACGATTCGAAAGCACAGCCAATGCTTCAACTTCACTGTGACATGCGCAGATCCCAAGTGCTTCAAGCCGGACGGAGCGGCAGCTGTCTTCGTCTGACGCCATCGACACGCGCCTGGGAATGCACTGGCAAGACGAAAGCGAGGAGTTGAACGGTGGCCGCGGCTCGAAGCTTGAAGACTGCCTCGCCTAGAAGCGAATAAGGGCTTAGGCTTGTTATTCCGAATGTCGTCCAGCGTCTGGTAATCGCTTAGCCGCCGAGCCATTCTATCTTCGCTGCGCGCTCGAGGGCTCGGCCCTATAATACAGACCTGTGAACGCTGTGCCTAACTATCAAAAAGAGCACGTAATGCAGCCGCCAGTGATCATTAGCCTCCTCGTCTCAGGTAGAACTAGTCGATAAGGTCGAGGAACGAACGGAGGACGTCTCTGACAATGTATTCATGCGAGCGTGTGGCGGCGGAAGGACGGCGATTGTTAGTGGCACCCACTGCCGAGGCTGGTTATCAATACGGCATTGAGCGCGTTCTTGGCTGAAGAATCGAATCATCCTTCCGGCGCCGAGAGCTCCACGGCGAGGTCAAACCTGAATACAGACAGCAAGGCATTAGACCCGCGTGTATCCATGCCGGGAGGGTGCAATCAATAAGACAGTAACGTTACAGAAGGAAAATATGACAAGTCTGGTCTGAAAATGCACAGGATGCAATAGCGGATGGCTGTGTCTGTCTGACCCGGCCAGAAACCCATCGGACGAGCGTAGAAGACTGAGATGAGTGTCCAGGAGCGAGACTGAGCAAAACCCTCAGACGCGCGGCTTCTCTGGAGCATGTTGCAGAGATTCCTGTCGAGCACCGTGGTCCGTCAGTGGAAACGGACACAGATAAGTCGAGGAGCTGACCTGCGCGGTAGCAGGAAGACGAATTCTCTTCGATGACTGACGGCGGTGGCGAACAAACGAGAAAAGCGTAGAGAAAAGCAGGAGGATGACAGCGAGCACCGCGCAGTGCGCAACAGCGCTCGTGACCTGTACGGTCACGTCTGTGCCATCAAGAGTAATCGGTGGCACAGTGCCACAGGTGCTCGCCCACTGCTTGCTGTTAGCAATGACAGAGCTCTATTCGAATAGATCAGGACAGTTCGTGAATAAACGTCAGTCAACTGATGCGTACCTCGACACGGTAGATAAACTCAGTCAGTGGGACGTCGCCCTTGTGGTCAAACACGTGCACCGGCAGGAAATCCCCTGTACCGTTCTTATACATGAAGCGAAGGAAGTCACGGTTGTCCGGCAGCGAACCGCGACGAAGCTCAATCGCAAGCGCAGAGGCATAGTCCGCTATCATCCAATCGGATTATGCTTAGCAATCGAAAAAAGTGGGATGGCAAACGCACGAATGCCATAGATCGATGGGTCTTCCTTAGGGATCTCGGTCATGTTGAAGAGGGAGATGAAAGGCTGGTACGTCGTCGAGTGGAGGATGAACTGAACAGGGTCGCCGTCGTATGTGATGCGCTGCAAGGAGGAGATCACGGCCTGCATGAGCGTGCGCGCAGCGACTGCCGACTACGTTAGAAAGAGTGCATGCGGGGAAATGTCGTGCATACTGTTACCAATGCCAGCCATCTGCTTATCGCTAAAAACGCCCTGCTCGTGGAAGTTGGCCCAGTGGCGCGCTTGTTCAATGAACGTCGGCGGGAGGCGGTGAGCATACGATTTGTTGTGCGTAAGCTGGTGGTTCATGAAATCGTAGACCTTATGAATAGTTAGCCCGGGCTTGATTTCAAAGATGTGTCGTCACACATTATACTGTCCAGTCGGATGTTAGTTCTATCAGCACGGGAAACAGAAGGGGGTACGTACGGCATTGACGAGGCCGGCGGGATGCCCGAACAAGAAGTCGTTCGCAGCAGCAAAGAAGCGACTGGCATGCCTTTCCGCAGCCTTGAAATCATCGGACGAGTAGAATTCTTTGGTATGTTTCTCAAAGTTCTGATGCGACACTGAATAACCGGCGGTCTGGGGTTATGGCGAATGAGGCCTGCTCACCGGACAGTCCGTCCAACTCTCCAGGGAGCGATCGTTGGATGGCTCTACGGTTTCAGCTGGTACGTACTGGTAACCACCGAGAGGCGCAACGACAAGTGTCTCGTTGGCAAGCTCAATACTGTTCTTTTTCGACGGCGGGAAGAGACCTTGAAGGAGGGCAATCGTCGAGTCGAACACAACGCGGCCCTCGCCACCGTTTTTGATGCGAATCTGAACTTGATCAAGATCAACTAGGTCTGGGTCGATGTTCTTGATGTAGGAAGGCGAGGAGGTCGTGAAGTATTTGTCCCGGAGGAGCTGCCCGAGCTCATAAGCTTGTACCTAAACTCACGGTCAGTCAGAGTCAGGACATCGACATGAAATATACGTACTTCGCCAAGAGGCGTGCACTCCGTGTGCGAGCTCTGGTAGTTGTATGGGTTCTGTGCATATCCAAAGTGATCACCATTGCGCGTTAGAACGACAACTCCGCGGACGGTGGGGTGAGACATGGTGAGCTAGGTAAGAGAGAGGCCTTGGAGAGTGAAATCGGAGGACCCTACTGGGCTGGGCTAGTGTGACGACCCTCCAAGACCTTTATACGCGATGTCATGCATCGTTAAGCACCGAAATGAAAGCAGCACGCAAAGGTGCTGGTTCTCCAAGGCGTGGTGGGTCTCGACGATGCGGGAGCTAGAATCTCGATGGCACCAAGGTATGCCGTTACCTTGCACGAATGAAACACGCAGATCAACGTCTGCGTACTCCATCCTCACAAGTGGGGAGGGGAGACGGATTTCCCGCACATGAGAATCAACACTTACCGCAATGAATGCGGGGATACAGAACTCACCCTCCCTGGATGTGTACAGCCCCACTACACAGGCCTCATACGAACCGTGAGGCTTACATTTCGAACCATCAAGGACCCCGCCGAGAATCGTTCGTGCAAAGAGATGGGCCAGGACATACGCGAAATCATAAGGAACAGACGAATAGTCTATCAGGTAGGCCAGAGCATAGGTGCAAGTCTGCCACCAAATGACCGGGTGCCAGTGTATGCTCTCGCGCGGTAAACACGAGGCAAGTCTCGTGATACATAAGCCTTGGCAATGTATTCGAAGTGTGGTTATCGCGCGGTGACCGCGATGAACTGGCCAGGGTACGAATATGAACGTGAAACGTGCCAGCTGTCGGCATGTCTCCACATGTAGGGGGATCGAGAGCGAAGTCCATGCTATTGGAATGGTCAACAATCGCAGTATCCTCCTACTTCTTCTTCTTGCCTTTCCCGCCTTTACTCTGCGACACAGGTATATTACTTGCGTTTTCTATAATACCTTGCGTAGCGCCACCACCCTTCTTCTTCCCGCGAGGAGCTTGGTAAGTCGAGCGCTCTGTCTTCTTGAGCCACCGCTCGGGGTCCGGAGGAGGGGTGACACCTGGCACAACACCCTTGGGCACGCGGCGCATGCGCACGGGCTTCTTCGTCTCTTCGCGAAGCGCAGCGGGGGTTGATGCGACTGGCACCACCGCAGCAGGCACTCCGGGCTGTGAAGGCGGGGGTACCAATTCAAGTGTACTCGTCAAGCTGTTGTCCAGAGCACCGAGAGAACGAAGATAGTCAGTGTTGATGAAGTCGAGATGTTTCTGTGCTGCTTGGAGGTTGGTCGAAATATCGGAGTGCTCTTCGGATTGCTAGAAACGAGGAGTTAGAGCGATCCACGTGGTGAAGAATGTTCAAGAAGTAAGGATGAAACACGCCGTAGACATATGTCTAATGTGACGGCGGAAATGCGTACACATTACGGCTACGATGCGTCAAGCCCACAGTGAGGTGGATTAAAGGCTGCCTCCACCTATGACGGACAGGACATGCGGAGCAGAGTTTTTCGGTGCGAAGCCGAGGTCTCCGGAGGAGAAGACCAGTGTGCTATTTAGCACCACATGCGGGTAGTAATGAATACAGTGGACGGGGCAGAGGCATAGCCAAGGCTATCCCGCTCGAAGAAGTGCTCACCAGCTCGGAGGTATCAAGCAGCTGGTTATAGATGTCGAAGGCAGTCTGGTAGTCCCCCTGCCGATAGCTCTGCCAAGACATTCTCAACGAGTAGACCACCATAAACGAGAGAAACACACGAGCTGAGCCTCAAAGTGTTGAATGCCTCGATCACCTTGCCCGGCTGCTTTCAGCCCACCCAGTACCCGTTCGGCCTCCGTCTCTCTCTGTAAGCGATACAGTGAATAAGCACGCTCAAATTTCCCGTCAAAACCCTCTCGAGAATCGAGCATGGTCAAAGCTAGAATATATTGGTCTGTCTGAAGAAGCAGGAAAAGTTTCGTCTGCAGTGCATCGCCGTCTTGTGCATCCAACGCAAGAACTAGGCGGATATCAGTGAATATAAGGCAAAGATAGAATAGCAGGAGAAATACGAACGCTTGTCACACGTCTTAACTGCATTGGCGAAGTGTCCCCCGTCGATCTGCTTACAGAGCGTGGCGTACAGTTTCTTGCTGCGTTCAGCGGCCGTCAGCTCCTTCTTTAGAGGTCCAGTGCGCTTTTTAAAGGCGTTCAGAGGCTTCTGTGCGGTAGGTGTGATGCTTTTGCCACCGGGCTGAGCTCTTGGCGGCATCGCAGACGATAGAGGTTGAGGTAGAGTATATTAGGGTAATCTTACCACCTAGACGCGCGTCGGACCCTCGACAGACCCGTTACCGCAGCGACGGGCGCGGCGGGTCGCACCGGTTCGCACGCGTTCTTTCAACCAATACAACCATGTCTACGGAAGCGTACGCCACTCTTCACTTTTCATTGTTTTGGAAGTGATTGAACATATGCGTGTAGCGAGCGAAATGAAGCGACCGACATGCCTGTCGACTCGTCGGCGGACAACGCACATCCTCCCGAGGGCGTCTCAGCACCAACGGGGCAACAAGAACGCAAACGGCCCCGTCTCGATCTCAGTGTCAACCCACGCGAGCGCAAACGCGGGAAGACAGTGTTTGGTTTGGTTGTCGGTACTCTCACCAAGGCCAAAAACGAGGACAAGGCTCGCTCGGCGTCAGAGGCTGTGCGTTGCCCTAGCTGTACAGACGCCCCTTTTTATTGACGTAGTACAGGCTAAGAAACGGCAAGAGATAGAAGAGAGGCTTCAGAATAAGTTAAAAAAAGAGACTGACTCTGTCAGGAGAGCAGAAGAGATTAAGAAGGACAAGGCTACCGCGAATCGCAGGGAAGAGGAGTTGCAGCTTAAGGACTCGATTGTACGCAGGCTTCATTCTTTCCTGCGCTCCTTTCTTCACGTGCGCGGGCAGTACAAGCTCCGTCGAACACGGCTTCCCCTCCTTGCTAACTTCCTCTCCACATCCGACCTCATCCCCGCGGAGGACGCCGATCCAAATGCGCCAAGCTCTCGTCATCCTTTGTCCTTTCCTCCTCGCTCACAACCAGCTCCCCTGTTCTACCTTCCCGCCGTTCTACTCCCTGCCCAAGAAGCTCTACTGACAAAGCGCAGGGTCGAGGTTCGTACTCTTATTATGTTAGTGTATCGTCCGCGTAATTTCCCGGTACAGGTGAGGGAAGCTGCTGAGAAGGAGTGGGAAACCTTCCATGAAGAGCGTACAGTCGCTGTTGAGGAAATCAAAGCACTCCGTGCACGCGTTGCTGAGGAGGACGCACGCAAGCGGGCCGAACGCGAGGCGAACCGTGCCGAAGAATTGAAGTCTACCGACAAGAATAAGCCTACAGAGGAAGCCGATGCGGACTCGGCCCCTCCGCCCGATGCGGAGAATTCCAATTCTGCAGACGTGCAGACGGATGTTGCGATGGACGCATCGTCGTCGGAACCCACGAAAGAAGAAAATAAGGATAAGTCCACCCCTGCTCCAGAACGTAAGGAGGAGCCAGCACCAATGCAAGTTGACGATGATGACGCGGTCGAATATTGACTGGGTACGTTTATGATCCTCCAGAGCTGCTGGTACTTGCTTACGGATCGAGGGCTAGCAGTGGTCACGGTTCAAACGTGTTTCAAGGTACAGTAGTATATCTTCCTGTTCCACCCGCTTTCCTGTCCATCTGTCTGTTTTCATTGATTATCGTCTATTCCGACGATGTCCTCTCTTCTTCTTAGCGCAACATCTCTCATCTCTTGCTCTCTTGAACTGTTTGTGCTGTATCTAGTCTATAACAACAGGCTAACGAGACGGTTTGCGGAAGTATTGGGCGTATGATTCACCTTCGCAAATGAAATGTGTCGCGTTCTTGAACACTGGTCTGTTTGTTCAGTAAGCCGCTAGTATTGTCGCGTGTATGGTGCTAACAGGAAGACCTTCTCATGACTTCTTTCGCGATTTCGAGAACTTCTAGCTCGTATACAGCTCCAAGCCTACACGAGCTTAGACTTTGGCTTTGTTGACTTTACGGCACTGTTCACAATTCCGGCCCGAAGATGCACAATCTTGCCATAAGCCCTACGATCCGCATACGTATACTGTGACGCATACATGTAGCATAAACCGAGATGACCTTGCGGAGCGCTCGTCATCCTAGTGTGGTTCTGGCGTTGGACGTCAACTCAGGCTCCCTTAGCAATGAAGTCCAACTTCACCGTTAATGCCGGCGTGTATGCAGCCTTTCGGTGGTCTCTCATACAGCCGTATGTTTCCCTCATAGTGCCCACTGCACCCGCTGATCGTATGCCCCACTTTGTCTCTTTTAGACTCAAGCTCAAGCTCAAACGCGTTGGTGTGTGCAAAGGCACCATCGCCTGGGCCACACGCTCGCAGCTCCCTCAAACGCGCGCACTCCATGTGCACAAACAGGAGCGGTCAAAGTCCCGATGATGCTTTGTCTTTGGATCAGTAGTTGGATGTCCATTCTCAGGACGACAAAGGCGTGGCTGAGGATGGCCAGATTGCCTGTCTCAAAACGCCTTCTGGTGCTCATCCTTGGCTATCCTTCGGACGGCGAAGTGGCAAATCCAGACACGTCACACCCACCCTCTTCTCGACGCTTCTGACGACATCACAGGGTACCAACATACTGCTAGCCTTGACTCGCTCCGAGGAGTGCTCCCGCTCTGTGATGGGCTCAGACTTCAGGTGTTTATGTTGTACCACGTGTAGCGCGGCACCAGTCGGCAAATACGCCTTCGGTTGTCGAATCTAGGTTCGCATCTTTTCCCGGCCTCGGCCGGAGCCCGATCCCGGCATCTTCTCTCATCTCCCAGCACAATATTAATAATAACCGCGATCTCGTCCTGCTGTGCAATATAGAGCCCGAAATTATGTTTTCGACATTGACATATAATAATACAGCGCGCCTGTCTCCGACATAGGCCGCAAACCGGGCCGACGCGTCAGAATGCAACGCCAGCTGCACCCCTACACCGTCGTTCTGCGGTTTGCAACCCTTATAATAATTGCCGATACGGTAAGTCCTTCCCTTGGACGTCACGAGTCGTCGACGTCAATCTTTTGTTTACTTCAACACACACATCTGGTGCTGTATTAAACTTCGTGCGAGCGCCCAGACGGCACAGTCGAACGACCGGTGGGAAGCTTCGGCTGTCGAGGCTCTTATCTCGAATTTAACACCAGGGGATCATCCTGTAAGCAGCTGAGCAGCAATTGGCGTGCGCGGATTGAACGAGAGGGTGCGATCAATCGGATTGGCTGGCATTAGGGGACGCCACCGTATCGCTTGCCATTGGCGGGCGAGAGGCGGGTACGCTCGGAAGGTTCTTAGCTAGACCGCTAATTTGCACTGCTCTCTCGTCCGGGCATCCTCCTCACCGTCGGTATACAAATGGGCCCGCCTCATGGCCTTTCCAGTTCGCTGAGCGCGCAGAAGGCGCAGCAGCAGCATCGGCAACTCCGCGGAAGTACTGTTGTCCTGGCAAGAGCGCCTCTAATTTAATGCGCGGCGGAGCGCAACGGTGACCGTAAAGCTGTATATACAGTACAAAAGCGCGTCCGAGTACAGCTCTCCATAGCACGCTAAGCCTGCAACGACCAGTGTTGGAAGAACGAGGAGGCGCGTCGCCAGTGCTTTGGCTCGGCGTCTGCCGTTGGCAAGACGCGAGGTCCCGTGGCGAGGGCGACGCGCCGTTACAACCGCCTTGTCTTTCACCATAGCCTCGATCGTACCCGGCGCTCCCGATACACCCTCCGATGTACGCTACTCTCCCAAAATATCGATCTATATCAGATCCAATAGGACGCGCCCCCACCAGGAATCGGGGGTGATTTGTCGCAGAACCACGGGGCGACGCGACTGGCTCCTGTAATCGTGCTTGACTCAATGCGCCCACCAGATCGGTTGGCCAACCTATCGCCCCAATGATAGAATTTCCTGTCAAATTTCAACGTCAATTGTCTCCTATCCGTCCTAGCACTGCGCGTGGCCCGTTCTGGTCGGCATGATTCCACTGACACACGGCGTCCGCGTTGCAACGCGTCGGGTCCCTAGGGCCTGGAGGGTTATGCAAATCTTTGCATAGCTCAAAGGACTTGAGCGTCGCTCATCGCCTCCGTACCTGGCATAAGCCATACAACAACACTCATCATAGCCAGAGTTTATTCGGGATTGGCGCGCATATTCGTCGATTAGCAACTTCGCCCTCTCCGAGGCAATGGCTGAATACGTTCTCGAAGATCAGGCGTGGCTCTTCTTCCCCAGCTCCCCTCCCACCAAGTCTTCTTGGGGCTCGCCTCAACTTGAAGCAGGACTATCTACGGCCCGTCCTCGTCCTTCTGTGGTTTTGCGTGATGAATCTCGAACATATGTTTCACTATCCGTATCTGTCGGAGCATGACCATCGAGTGCAGAAACTTAAGGACGAATGTGGAATAGCTTATAGGGGTCTATCTAGCTGGACAGACTATTTCTGATGGGGCCTGCTAGCCCCACATCCGAGCTGGTGCCAGGAGGCTTGTCCCCATCGACATGAGACCCATGCACCGCGCACACCTAGGTACGCATCGCCCTGGCATAGCAGATGCATGCGAAACGGACGCCACGAACAGCCGTGGAACTTGGAACGGAAAACAAGTGCGCGCGCGTGGACGCGTGGGTAGCTCGCTTGAGGAGCACATTGAAGGTTTTCGGAAGCAAAGGCCGTGAGCGACGGCGTCCTTGATCTCTACGCGCTCGACACTCGACACCTTCCTCGATGAGAATGATGAGGTGGATGAAGAGATCATTGGGAGGGCCACCGGAACGAACGCATGCAACGGAAAAAAAGTGCACGAGCGCACCGCTTCTAGATCTTTTTGCGAAGGCTGGCTTCGATCGAGGCTCGAGAGCCGGCGGCTACTGAGCAGGGGTCGCGCCTTGGAAGTTCTCGTAAGCCCGTAGGATACGCTTCTCGTCAGCTCGTAGGATGAACTTCCCGTTTCGAGCATGACCGTCGTGGCGTTCCGCCCTCCCACGCACTCACTTCGCTCGCCCAAGCTTACCCACCACTCGGCCGCAACCCGTGCACCTCGCTGATCATCCGACGCGCTCTACCGCATCCAACCAGCTCATCAGACCAACGTCTACAGTCGATCGCGCTCTGCACCCGACGCGAGGCTCCCTGCTCGCACGTTCATCCACTCCCGATTGAACGCTGCTCCTGTCCTCGCAGGGCGCACACGCCGCACAGTCCAATCGCATACGCCCCGCCGGCTCGCCCCCGACGGCGCGCGCCGGCTGCTCGAACGCGTATCATTGCCCCGTCTGCGCACCCTCCAGCGCTTCCCACGCCCCGCACCTGCGGCCAGTCGCGGCCCGCTCTACAGAACGCGCGACGTACATATATACAGTCTCGCTCGGCACGCACCCACCGCGCCCGTAAAGGCCCCGTTCCGGCGTGCTTCTTTCATTATGTAGCCTCGTCACGAGTGCGCTCCGACGATGCGCCGCCCTCCCAGCGCGCCGACTCGGACTCGGACTCGGAGGCGCGGCGGTGACTGAATCCGGGACAGCGCGCGCCACCGTGCACGCGCCGCGGAGCGCAGGGAAGGGTCGCCGCTGGCGGGGCCGTGGCCCGTGTCGGACGCGAGCGCGGCAGGCCGTAACGCGCACGGAACGTGCATGGGTGTGCCAGCTCAGGGGGGGCCGCTCGTCCGCTCACGCACCGCGGTCGCGCGCAGGGGCCGAGCTGGGCCTCGGGGCTGTGGGAGCACGCACTAGCCAAAGGAGCCAGTATCGACCAAGCCCTGCAGGACAAGACCGTGACTCTGCAGCGGCGGCACGCGCGACGGTGCGTGTCCCGAGACGCGGGGACGCGCTTGACTCAGCAGTCAATCGCGTCTGATCGCTCGCCTTCTTTTCTCGTTGCGGCATGGCTTGGCCGGGGAGGTAGCGTACAAGTACACCGGGTTCTGATTTGCAGGGTTTCTGGACGGGATACAGAAGGGAGTTGTACAGTACGTCCGGCGACATGTATGCGATGCGGCTGGATAAGGTACGGGAGCGGGAATATGGGGTAGCAGACGAGGGCCGCGAGCACATCGACGGGACGTGAGAAAATATGCACAGAGAAGGTAAACGATGATTATACGGGAGGGATGAGGTGCAGAGCGAGCAAATACGGGCATAAGTCAATTGGAGGGGATGGCGGGAGATGCGGCGGGGAATGAGTACAGTTGCAGGTGCGAGTGTGAGACAGATGAGGCAAAAGTAAGCGCGCGCTCTCCAAAGAAAGAAGCGGCGCCGAACGAGCATATGAACCACAAAAGGGGTGAAATGCAATGCGGGTGGAGGGGTCTGCGGGTCTAGAAGCCAGGGCGCGCGGCAAGGTGCTGGTTGACGGGGATGACGGAGGGCGTACGCGAGAATGGGACTAAGGTATGGCGGGGGGATCCGCGGAGTAAAAGAGCGGGGACAAGCTAGGATATACAGGGCAACATGTTATGCAGGAAAACAAAAGAAAAACGGCAGGCAATGAAGCGTCCAACTGGATTGCGAGCGGTGTTACACGAGGAACGAAAGTTTGCACAGATTGGGTCGACAAGCACGAGAGCGCGCGCCCCGTTTTGGACAAGGTATACAGGGACGCCGGTAAGCAGGGAGATCAGGATCGGAGGGCTATGCGGGTCACAGTATGTTGCCAGTGGTGTTGTACCACGCCATCGCTGCTGTGTCGAAGTCGTACGCCGTATGCGAACCGACCATCGAATGGGAGAGCGGCATGCCATACGCGCTGCCTGTGGTGGCAGCGGGGACCTGGACGGGCGCGGCGTAAGACGTCGGCTGCGGGCCGTCGCTAAACGTAGCGCTGACAGGCGAGATCGGGAGATCGGGTTGAAGGAGGCCCGGCTGGAAAGGCACACATCAAATCAGGATCTGCATGAGGGTCAAGCGGGCGGAAGGTGGACTCACGTCACATAAGGAGGACAAGGAATATCCATAGTCACCCGGCGGAGGAGGAGCCGGTGAAGCTGAGGGTGAAGGGACGGGCGACGCGTCGGCCGAGGTCGAGCCAGAAGACGGTTCTTGGAGCTGATAAACGACGGTGAGAAGGACCGAAGCCGTCGACGGTACGCCCGGAGACGAAACGGGCGACGCAGTGGGCTCGTCCGCAGACGATTGGACGATCTCCTGCACGATCGAATACCGGCCAGGATCTAAGGATAGGAAAAATGAAATTCGGAAGGATGCTTGAACGGAAAAAGCGAGGAGACAAACCATTCGACTCGCAGAGCCTCGGCCAGAAGTTGGGGACGAGGGCAACGCGATAAACGTATCCCGAGGTGTCCTGCGCAGGGGTGACATTCATAGGGGTCTTCTCACGGTGGACGCAGTTGCCGTTGAAGTAGACTGCGCAGGAGGATGAGGCGCGAACGAAAGCGGCAGAGGTGAAGGTGACGGTTGGGTCGATGGCGCGAAGAGGCCTGGGGAACGGCGAATGGAAGGTGGTGACTGCTGCCGGCACGGCGGGGTTGGAAGGGGTAGCAAGCGGGGTGAGGGACGTCGGGAGGGAAGGGAGAGCGGAGATAGGTGAAGACGGCGAAAGCGGCGGCGTGAGGATGGCGGATCCAGAGCGAGGATATACAGAGTGGGGTAGCGAGATGGATGGGAAGACGGCATCGGCGGGAAGAACGTCGATGATAACCAGGGCGCGGGACGGCTTGAAGCCTTGCGGGGGCGGAGACACGATCGGGGTGGGGTCGGCCTCGTCCGAGAAGTCTCGTGAAGAGAGCAGCTTGAGGATGCGCTTTCCGCCGCAGGTGTCACGAAGTTGCTGGAGACGCGAGCCAACCTGCTTTGCGGTTCTGCGCTTTCCGGTGACGTGGTAGATGTAGTCCGAGATGAAGCGGTTGCGGTTGGGAAAGCGGGAGAGCGAACGAGCCGAGCGCGAAGTCTCTGGGCGATACTTGTCGAGGGCTAAATGAAGTTGGAAAGATAGGAGTGAGAGGCGTGCGCGGATTGGATGGGAGACGGCTAACGGCGTACCTTCGACGAGAGCGGCCTCGAGGTACGGAGGCCAGACGGCCTCGCCTTTTCCCTTGAGGGTCTTCCAGGACTTGCGGCCGGAGACGATGGTCTGCACGGCGTCGCGGGTGCGGTCGTCGTAGGCGAGAGGGTAGGGGATGTCGGCAGCGGGGGAGGAGGCCATTGGTGAGGACGAGGAGGCTGGGGAGCGAGGGCGGGATGAGGAGGACGAAGGCCATGTCGTTTTAAGTACTCGAACAACGAGAGAAGCTCAGGCAGCAGCCCGATCGAGTCGTCCTTGAGCCCGGTTCCCGGCCGTTGTCCGCTCGGCCTCCCACTCATCGCCCCCCCGACCACCCCAGCACACCCGTGCCCACGCTCCTCCCGCTCCCGAGCACGCCCCGAACAGCGCCCTCCAACAGAGCCTCATCTCCTCCGAGCAATCTGCTCCCGCCACACACCTCCGACCCGACCTCCTTCAACGATCTGCGCTCCGGCGAACTGTCCTGTCACCCTCCTCACCTCACCTCAGTCGTTAGAAGCATCATCCCCATCACCCTCCAGATCTCGCCTTCCGCCAAGGAGATCACCGGGTACGTGCCCACTATTACCTATCCTCGACGAACCAATTTGTGTCAGCGTCGGAATTGCCCTTGAAGAGCCAGCCGGTCGGCCTCAACCCGCTCCGGCGTCGAACACTCACCGTGTTCCATATCGGGCAGCCGCCCAGACTGCACGCGCTCCCGTGATTCCCCGGTATGTCGACAAATGCACTGCGCACAAGGGTGCGCATCGTCTTCTTCCCTTCGGCCTTCAGTCTCTCCTCCATATTCTCCAGATTGACGTCGCGATTCGCTTCTTCATCATTCTTATCAGCCCCGTATCGAGCACTCGCCGCACTTCCGGGGCTCTGTTTTTCTTTAATCCACGAGGCCTCCGAGCCCCTCAGCGCGCGCCTACACTCCGCGATTGTTATTACAACTGCGGTGCCGAGCCAAGGACTTTCGACATCGCCACCGCGCCTCGAGCCGCCTAATTCGCGATTCAATCTCTTCCGCTCTGTTTTTTTTCTCTGTCGTCATTATTTCCTGGGTGTGGCTGTATCGGTGCCATCGCCACTGTATCACAAACATACTACCGAGCGGGTCCACTTTCCGGCTCGGCTTCTGGCGCGCTCCTCCAACTTTAGTGCTCATAGAGAGCGTCCCGTTCTGCCCAAATGCCGTCCGTGTTCGGATCGACGCGTGACAGAGGCCACTAGGTCGTGTTTAGAGACCCTGCTATCCTTTCCTCTCCTGCGAGAAGTGCGTCCTGAGGAGCCATGGCATCACCCATTATCCGCACCTCCGCGGACATCCTCCGGCGACTCAATTGGCAGGTCCCTCCCCAAGCTTCCGCATCGGTATCCTCGCGCGCGAAATGTGACGTTGATGATGACAGCCCGGGGCGGCTGATTTGTCCAAGGCGGTCGCCGCAACGCTATCAACCATCCACACGCCGCCGCAGGCGCCCAATAACGTCCCAGCCACCCGAAGAAAAACCCTAGACCTTGAAAAGCTTCGCGCTCGTTACCGATGCGTTTGCGTTTTACCTCCCGAGATGAAGTCTCCCGGGCGTTGACGCGTTTCTCTGTTTGCCGCTTGGGACACGCCCGTGGGCATGTCAGGCGGTACAAGCAAAGCGATCTGGACGGAGAAGAAGACGCGTAGCCCAGCGTCCAACACTTGTGTGCGCTTTTCTCAACTAATGCTTAGGAGTTCATCTTGGTCCGGTCAGAGGGTGGCTTCGACGGGGGATGGTGTTACGTCTGCACATGCTCGCAGACCTGCGCGCTCGCCTTGATCGCTACCTGAGCTTATTCTGATGTTCTGCAGTTCTCCGTAGGTGTGGCACACTCCGAGCCCGCAAGCGGCGGCCGCTGCTTTTGCATTTCTCACCGTTTATGGTAGAGAGAGCACGTTCGGGTGCTGTTGGAGTGCACCCGCCCGCCGCGCCATGTAGAAGGCTCGCACAGGTTAGCACGGACGACGAACAACGCCCGCGAGCAGGAGGATGGCACCCAGCCGTCGATCGGTCCCTCCTCGCGTGCAGCCGGCGATTCGAACAAGACTAAGCCCGGACGGAGGCGTCCCGCAGCACAGCTCGCAGGCGTCCCGCTCCGTCGCCGCATCCCGTCGGCGGACCTCCCCACATCGCCACCCCAAACCGCGCCTCACCCATGCGGACCTGCTCGCACCTTGTCGAGGCTGTTCGGCTGCCCGGCGTATTTGTTACGGTTGAGAGCGTACGACGTTTGCATGGATTGTCGGCGGCCGCAGGTGGGCTTACTATGGAATGAGCCTGTCGTGCTCCTTCTTCGGTAGGCTTTGGGGGTGCTGGCTACGGCAGCTCGGAGCCTCATGTGTCGCTACTGCAGGAATGGACCATGCTTTTGGCACAGGATGCAAGAGTACTAGTATTTGGGGTCAAGCACCTGAAGCATGTCAGAGCTCGGCTCATAGAAATCGCAGGGACTCTCTGATGGCCCACATGCACCTGTCCCATCGCAATGGTCCGCTTGCCTACTTCTTGCAACTTTGAAACTCCCCTGCGAGCCGCTCTGTTCCCAGCCTCTCATCCGTCTGCTTTCCTACGAGACGATGTCCTCAAACTCGGAACGTCTTTCTCACAAACTGACGACGCCTGACTGATTCACGATCATCTTACACCAGCTATCGCATATTGGGATGGTGCCCTGAGGGCCAAGTCTCGACCGCGATCCCTGTACCCTGTGATGGATACCTCCTAATCGTCTACCTGCACCTTTGGATTGTATAGTTCACAACCCCGACGTCCGATGCCCCTGCGGCGTCACCAACGTCCGGCTGACGCCCCTCAACGTGTTCCGCAGCTGCGCCTCCGCCTCGCACCTCGTCCAGCCGGCCCCCACGTGCTTAATCAGCCCTCAATTTAATTTAGTTTTCGTCGTCGTATAGTCCTCGTCCACCCTCCTTCCTTCGCCGCCTTGCACCGCATCCCACCGCATCGCGGGGCCAAGATCACGCATTAGATTTGTAAACCGCGGCCCTCATGCGCACGATCCGCACGCCGTCTCCATCCGGCACTCAGCTTTCCCCGCGCGCACACTGACGTGTTTCTGCTAGCGTCATCGTCTCCGCAAAACGAGGACAAGAAGCACGGCTACCGCAAGAGCAAGATGAGAAGCACGCGCGCGGCCACTATTCGACGTGAGGCATGCTACCGCCACCGGGGAAGCCCGCTGTCGGCCGTTTGAGGAAAGTCGCTGCCGGTACAGGCTTGACGCACGCTCGCAGTCGCTCCGCTTACGTCGACGTCGGCGTTCGTCCCACGCACTTCCCGCATCGCGCTGCGCGGGTGCACCAGACAGAGCGCACACGCCCCGCCGCGCGTCTAAAACACAAATCGCCGCCCCGCCGCCCACGCAATACATACAGCGCAAAAGAAGCCGAGCTCGCGCCCGCGCCCGTTCACGCAATATTGGGAGCGAGATCGTGCGGATGTGTATCCCGAGATCGGGGACCCGGAGACGCGTGTCGTTGCGCCATCGGCATCACATCCGTCGATGGCGCGCGGAGAGAACGGCAGAAGAAGAGCGTGTCCAGCGGTGCGATCGCGATCGCGCCTTCTTCTCGACGCCCCGCCCGCGTGCGCGAGACTAGATCACCGCGCCCTCTCACGAGCGCGCCCCGCCTCTGCCCCGGGGTCTTCATCAGCGCCGCTGCGCCGTATCCCGCTCGAATCGCGCGTCCTGTGGTGCGATGGAGGCCGGCGCGACAGTCTAATGACGCGAGACAACGCAGGAGGAGTGCTTCTGGACGCGTCGCAGTGGCTTCTTTGCGTCGCGCCGTTCCGAATCCCGCTCGTGCGGGACGCATGCGCGGAGATTTGAAGGCTTGCCGGCACGCAATGAGATCGGCTGGCCATGACGCACCCTATTCTGGCCTGCAGAAGCGACGGCGACGTCAGTGTTGGTATTCGTCTACGTGTTGAAATGCGGAACAGAATCCGTGTCCCGCTTCGAGCCAGCGGTCTTGACGCTTCGTACGGCAAACAGACGCGCGCGCCCGTGTGCGTGACCCGCGCCGCAATCTGGCCCGAAACCCTGAATGGCCAAAGGCAGGCTGGACCAGCCAATTAGCGGGCGGCATCATAGACAGGTTCCTCGGCCACGCTGTGGGCGATCTGCGAGTAAATGCTGCATTTCGCCAAGTCGACGAACACAAGAAGACGCAAGCCGCATTGAGATTCCGTGTTCGGCCATGTTGGCTGAGCTTATCTCCACCAGCGCACCATCCGCGGTTCATAGTAGTCAAACGATACACCCCCTCTCCCTCCCCGCGCGCGAAACTGGCGATATTGCGGGTGTTAAGGATAGACGGGCTACGTCGATGCGCGAGGCGCCCACTTCATCACTGTACACTCGAATGGCGAGGCTTCTGCCTTCGTAGTGGATGTTTCATGCCGTGAGCAGATCACCGGACTGACTCTCGGGATTTGAGTGCTCGACTCCGCTCGCAAGGATTACCGTTTACCGTATCTGAGTTTGCTTCTTTGCGCTGCGGCGTCTTGAGCCTGTGGATGTGGCAAAATATAGCTTAAAAATAAAAACGTGCGTCTGCTCACGTTCTGTTGGTGGAAAGCGGGTGCACGAGACAGGGTGCGCAGGTGCGAGAGGCGAGGCTCGCATACGGGTGAGCTCGAAGCAGAGCGAAGTCACAGTCTAGCGCTCAGTGGCACTCACGAGCGATTTTGAGCGTCCTAGTGGCGGTTGAAAGACAGTGACCTGTTTTTACTTTTCTCGCTGGCACATGCAAGGAGACGATCGGCCGGCTTAGATCTGAGTGTCTCCCGATCGAGCTGGGATCTCATCTCAGCCAGAGATGGCGCAGTCCGGATCAAACCGAGCCTTTGTACCCGACAGGTTGCTCGTGCGCGCTTGACGTGGACGTCGAGCGCGACGCGGACGACGATGACGAGCGACGAACATAGCCGTTGCCTTCACCACGAACGTACCCGTTGCTGTGCCCAGAAATCTTCTCCACCGCCATGGCAGCAGTGCCAGTGGCGACACCAAGCAACATTCCTTCACCTTCTCGGTAAATCCGGTACTGAAACTCGCCTTGTCTGCCGAGTATCCTCCTGCTCTTCCTTTCCGCCCGCTTTCCAGCGCAAGCCCGTCTCGTCACAACTCTTGGCTCATTCAGTTTGCTGTCAGCCCAACCCATTTCATCCGTGAGCTTGGACCGGCTTGCCAAGTTCTCCGACCCGTATCCACGGGTCAGGACATCACTGTCGCTCACCCACGTCGTTCTGCTCAGGACCCATTTCCCACTGGAGTCTCTTGTTCCCCACGACAAACGGCGCATTGCAGAATATTTGACCATAGGAAGAACAACATCATCACAGATCACACAAGCGGGCGCGCGTCTCGATTTATCACGAGAGTCATGTCAACCCTAACAGACCGCCTTCTACCTTTAACGGCACACACTTTAATTTTTCCGTCATACGCAGAATGAAGATTGCCTTGCTCGTCTCTACCAGTATGTCTGTGCCGAAAAAGGCATGTTGTATCGGCGCACGTTTTAATCATCGGCGGACATTTGTCTTCCCACGTCACCGAGGACATCATCGTCAGGGGATACTCCCGCTCTTAAGGACTTCCACTGAGCCTATTGTCCTTACGTGCCCGTAAGTCTGCTGCTGCGTGCCAGATGCTGTATTGCTTATGGTGCTTACACTTCGGGACCGAACTCGGCGCCACAAAGCCAACGTCGGTACATGATGACGGCACGGATGTCGAACCGAGCGCAATATCGATACAACTCCGCGGCTCACGCTTAATGCAGCGTCGATGATACATGAGCATCCAATCACATTGTGGTACGCTCGCGCGTTCTCCTCAAGCTTTGCTCCACATGTACAGTTCTCGACAGGGCATGTCCTTGTGACCTCTCGCGCTGCACCGGAGCCTGGCCGATGCAGTAAGTTTGCACAACGGCAGTGTTCTCGCCTCGTGCGGCGCAATTCACGAGCCACTCTGGCCACAAGTTCTGACACAACGCGGGTGCAGTTAAACATCCCGATGGTATGAAATACTTTCAATTCAAGAAGGCGGCTAGATGTGCTGATGCTGCCGATATGCTGCATGGACATAGCTTTGCTGCGCGTCGACCACATTAAGGCTGTACCCTTGTTCACCTTCACCATTTGCCTCGCATTGGCTAAGGCCCATTCGATCATACCCGGCGAGACAATAATACCTAATAATATTTTCCGAGGACGCGAACGAGTTACCGCCCTTGAGGAGGGTATGCGCGCGGTTCCACCGAGAGACCGGTCAGGGCTCCAATTGTGTCTCGTATAGGACAAGCCAGGGCACGGGGGCGTTCTATCCTATGGAATGGCGACAATGCCCACGCGACGGGCGTGCATTTATTTTCAGCGACGAACTTACGGAGCTGGCGTTCTTTGGCGTCCGAGGCGGGCTAAAGGAGACAGTGCGTTACGGGGTTTGCAGCCGGCTTCATAGGCGTTGTTCATGAATGCCGTGTCCCTCTGCGACTGACTATGCCTTCTTCTTAGCTCGGCTGAAGAAGACTCACGAGCCTCCATAGACGCCCAAAGCGGGTGCGGCTCGAAGTGCGACCCGTCGGTCTCAGTGACTCGCTCGCTGCTCTCGCTGTTCTCGCCGCTCACTTCGCGCGTCGCTTCCGACATCGTCCCACTTCGCGCAGATAGGCTCAGATTCGCTTCAACTGAGTGCCTGTTGGGGAGCCTCAATCATTAATAATCGGCTGTATCGGCAAGGCGCGCGATCTCGGATTGGGGTACCGTGGGGGAGCTGCTGATGACGGAAATGGGACGCGGGTTCGACGGCATGTCAATGTCTTCAGCATAGAATTCCCTCGGACGATAGACGCATCCCCTGGTACCTTCATCTGGCCTTCGTCTTCCCGCACAATTCAGACCTGCAGAGGCGTGGCCTGCTGGCCTGAGCGCTGTATTGAGATGTGGTCCTATTGAAGCCTACTATTGTTCACTGAAGAGGTACGCATTACTTCTGTGCTCGAGCTTCTCTATTTCTGGTCATCCGTCTCAGAAGCATGTGATTGGTATGCGCTCACGCCAGTCGCCTGTCAAACAAACGACGCGCACGACATTTCATGAGAACTGAACTCTCGCTCGGTCGATGTGGAGCCATGGCCCGTCGCGAACATCCATCATCGACACCATCGTTTGCCGATCGTCGATGCGACGATAGGCAAAGTCCTTTGGACAGACGGAAATTGGCACCCGGTAAGCAAAGGTATTTCACATCCTCGGAGCCAGCGCATCCAAAGAGCTACACCGTATGCAGATGTCCGGCGCTCCGACCCCCCAGCCTACACCTCGGCCATCGACTCGATTAGGTCCTGTCGCGTCGGGGAAAGTTCGAGGTCGAGCATGATGAAGAAAGTTAGGTCACGTCATCTGCAGCCCACGCTAACCTATCGATAGCCGTGGCCGCCTCGAGGCCTAGCCGCCTTCGGCCTTCTAGCCTTCGCCCTCCCCGAGCCATCAGACTCCAAAACTGGACACAGCCAACTCTGTTAGATTGCTACTTCCTATGCCTGCGCCGAGCAGGACATCTCGAACTCATGACGCGCTGCTAATCCCAGAGCAGGGTCGGCGGCGGTGATAGAAGCTCGCCTCTCAGAGACGTGCGGGCTCCGTCCGATATGATAATGCCGCGGTGGAAAGAGGCGATTCTGCACGGGCAGCTGACTGACGTTCTATGGAGGAACGCGACGGCTGCGTCCTTGCTGTTAAAACACGGAGGAATCCGTTTCAAAGTCCAGGAATGGTTTTGCGAAGCGCGTATTTTGTAACGGGGGCACGCGCATCCAGTCGAACCTCTTCGTCGGCGTAGCGTACGCCACCGAGTATTTCTACGCAGAAGCGCGAACGAGTGTATGTGCACCTAGGTTGTGTTGCGGCTGGTCGTTCGATCTTGCAAGCGGCCATGTACCGGGTTCTCCGCAAATTGGGAGTATACATCGGTAGAGTTTTGCCTTCAGTACACAGGCGGGAACGGTCCGCGTGTATAGTAGCATTTGAAAAGAGATAGGATAGCATGAAGCCGTCCACTATCGCGGACATGTATGCAGTCAAAAAGGTTTAATAACCACACGGGAACATGCGATTAGTGCAAAGTCGAAGTAGAATGCGCCCATGAGCGTCCACAAACATGCACGTTTGTCGCCAGCCAACCCGTCGATCCAAGCGAGCGCGCGCAACCGTCCACGCACACTGGCACTCGCGCACAAAACGAGCGACAAGATCAGCCCGAGATCCTCCAGTCCACCCCGCACCGGATCGCCCGACCACAAGCCGAGCCCGCTCCCGTCGCGCTCTCTCCGTAATCGGCAACGCGATTGCCTTTTCCGTCTGCAGCGACGCGCCTCGCCTTCGCATCCGCAGCGGCGCACCTCGCCTCGTGCGCTTCTGAGATCCCGCATACCTCACGTACGGCCGACGTGACGATGCCGCAGCGGCGGGCCCGGGCGTACTGCCATCAGAGTGACCTTTCGGGCCGAACACTACGCCTACGCCCCACAAACCGCGCGGACCGGCCGGCGCGGTTTACTTCCTCGAACCAACCATTGCCCTCCACTATCCTCCGCGCGCTCGTCGCTGCTGTCTACGCGCTCAACCGCAGCAACCCTGTGGCCGGCCTTCACTACGGAGACGACGTGCGTCATGCTAGACGCCGGGAGGCAAGTCGTAAAAATACGCGTCGAGTGGGCCCCGGATGAGAGTTTGGTGCATGCAGCAACGACGCCGGAGACCCGACCCGGCCGGGGCTGTAGTGCAGCGCTTCTGGAACGAAGACCTAACGCGAAAGAAGAGGAAGACGTTCATAGAACCAAATACGAGTGGCGCGGAGGACAACGACGCCTGATCAACCTTGCAAGAGGTGGGCATGAGTTTGAGCACGAGGCGGCGCACACAATATTGATGGGAAGGCGGGTGTTGCCGAGTGCAATGTGGAACGATCGGGGACGGCGCTGTGGCAGCAGTGCTAGACGCAAGCGTATAGAACGTAGTGGTACCCTGTCCGGTGACAACGGGGCAACAGGTATCAGGCAATTGACTACCAATATTCTCTTAGCGGGAGACGGAGACGGCTCGGAAGGCACTATTCAGCAGGACTGCAATTTGAAACGACACACGTGCAAGGTAGATCTTGAGACTCTGGCAGAGGATGGCTGAATGCTGAATGCGTCACACGGCGGCTAATCGGGAGCAGGATGAAGCCGGGTAGAGACGGATAAGACGTGTGGGCGGCACCATGTTGCAAAGAAGCTGACGGACGGGTAGGACGCGAACGCGGCGGCCGGTGGAGGTGTGATCATGGCAGGCGAAGGCACGATAGGTAACCCTCTCGCGGCGACCACGCCTCGCTCGTCAGCGCTCGTCCCGCTGCCATGTCCGACTCCGTCCATCAACTCCGTCCCGTGTCTTCGCGATCGGATAGTTCTTCGCGAAGTGTAGAGGGTTCAGCTCACAGCACCCCCCAAACATCGGCCGTAATAAGAATGAGAGCGTTATGGTTCTGGCGCGCGAGGACGTGTTGCGGCGTCGGTGAGCTGAGGTTCTGCTCGGATTCGTCGCACATCATGATATCCTCTGCTGATTCTTTCTCTCCCTATTCTTGTAATGTGATTATCCAGTTGCTGTAAATGTACGCACAGAATCTCTCTTCCTTCAGAAGTTCGCTATTATCGATCGATGACCTATAGTTTATGTGCCAAAATGAGTATACGAACCTCGTTAGTGCCAGTTTCTCACAACGTCACTCGTGTTTCTCGCGCATCTACTCTAGCTTTTCTTCTGTCTCTTTCATCATCGGCATCGTATTGTCTTCGTACGTCTTTTCAGTCCCCCTGCCACCGTGGATTCTGGTCGGAATCCGACTGTCTCCGGGCCCGGTCAACGGCTAGGATTCGCCCGGCGTGAATCGTGGCTCCCGCACTAGCAGCTATACCGTTCGCTACATGCCACCCTATCCCTCCCCGAGCTATGCAAGCTGGTCGAGCTCTCCTCATCTCGCTTATCCAGTACGCCTTCGCTGCTGCATGCGCTAAGCGGTGAGCCTACTCTCCTGTCGACGTGATATTCTCGCTCACCAGGCCCACGTTGGACAAATTGCTCTCTGGCCGCGAGCAGCCCGGGCCTGAGCCAATGACGTGCGTGCACACTCTATCCCGCATTTGCTTTCCCTAATGTCCTTCAGTCTCGCTTTCGACACGTACGCCCTGTGGTGCAGCTCACGTTCGTGTCGCGACGCAGCCTCGCCACCTCGCCATCAGGCAAACTCGCCTTTCGGTAATATTGTATGAAGTGCGTGATTGCACTCACGCCTTTCATTAGTGCCCTGAGGTACTCAACGGTAACTTGCTTGCGTGCCATGTATTGCCTACGCTGGCTCAAGATGTTTCTCAGGGGTCTGAGTCCGTTCATTGACGCCTACGCCGCCTTCGGCTGGAACTTTGCCACCCCCACTATCTCCAAGCATGCTGAACATGCTGCTGAAGCGATGCAGTATCATTGACTCCACCATTGTCACCCGTCAGATATAGGCGATGAAGTTGCACGAGTCTACGTGACCACATAAATTTTACATATGCATTGTCACTACCTCTGGCCCCCCACCAAACCTCCACCGTGCTTGTCGCTTTAACGTTGCTTGAACATGCGCCAGGCTGTCGCGGACGGGGCCTTTCCGTACACATACACTCATCTCATGCCATCCAAGGAGTGCGTTTCGACAACTCTGCCCACCCCACCTCTGTTGCCTCGTGCAGCCGCCTCATCACACTCCGCGCTTCTCGCTATTGCATGTCTTCTCCGCCCTATTACCCCGCGCATATGCACAGCCACCTACAAACCATGAGTGAGAACGAGGAACGTACCCGTGCTTCTTCCCTGTCAAGATCATGTGCAACGCGGAAAACACGCTGTCGACACGTTTAACTTCGTACGGTTCGAATCCGCGGCCATTGCTGAGTGGTATCGCGGAGCAAGTCCTCAGACTTCAAGTTCCGAGCTTGAAGAGGGGCTATCGGAAGCTTTTACGTTGGCTCACATCTTACCATTGCCACTGATCGCATTGCAGTGAACGCCATGTCCGCACGTATAGCACGCCCCATGTGGCTGTTACGCTCTGTCTGTCTAGTCATTAATAAGACAGAGCTTACCTTCGCCCGTCAAGAAACCCGGCCCTTCTCGACTGCACACTTCTGAAGCTTGACGCCCCTCCCCAGTTCAACCACATATTGACTCCTCAATCCCACCGTTGTACTTCATCGACGTGCTACTGCTCCGCGTTTGTCTGACTGATGTTATACCAGATGCCGCCCAGATACATGGGAGCCAACAGGATGGGTTATTTGAAGTTCTTGTTCCGGCTTTTACGACTCGCATGGGACAAATTCAGCGCACTCCTCCGTATGGGTTGCGCGAAGCTCTTCGGTTGGGCGTACCGTCAGAAGCATCGACGTCAGCCGCGTGAAGAAGACACGGGTGAAAAAGGCACGGGTGCGGAACAGTCAAGTATAACGACTGCGCGACCTTCAAACGACTTCTCCCGTCCAAATATCATCCCTTCCACGGATTCCTCCGGCCTCTCCTCCACCTTCAATCTCGCCTCGTCATCCGACACCTCTCTCGGATCTACCAGTGGCTCTCTCTTGAACACTTACCGTGCTCTTCTCATAGGCCTAAATTACAAGGAGCAAGGGGATCGGGCGCTTACCGGGAGCGTGAAAGATGTTATGAGTATGAAAACTCTGCTCATCAGTGAGTCCTTGGCAACCTAAGTTGCCCGTTCGTTCGCCCATTGCCCTTGAATAGAGAGTTTCGGCTGGAGTGAGGACGAGATCACAGTCATGACGGATGAGATTGATAAGATATCGCACGACTCAAAGTCTGCGCCCTTTCCGACCAAAGAAAACATGGTGAGTCCCATTACGCCTTATAAATACATTTGATAATGTTATGGACGTGATAATCTCGACGTAGTTGAGAGAGATGGGCATACTTGTCAAAGACGCGCGTCCGGACAGTAACCTGGTACTATACTGTTTGTTTATTCCCGTTTCGATCGAATCTACTCGACTGACGACGGCGTCCAGATGCGGGACATGGCCAGCAAACTCCAGCAGAAGATGATTCTGACGAGCTCGATGGTCTCGACGAATGTTGGTGACCTCTACAACCGGTGCTTCATGCTTGGACTGACTCGGCTAACATTCTTATGCAAGGCCTTCTATCCTCTGAGCTTGAGCATATTCCCGATAATGTTAGTTCATATTAACTCTAAACCTTTTCTCTATTCAACCATATGCAGGATCTTAGGAAGGTCCTTGTGGATTCGCTGCCTCCAGGCTGCCGTCTTACCGCACGTAAATCATGCTCCTTCCCAGCCTATCTACTAATTCGGTTGGCCAGGCGATCTTTGATGCATGTAATTCAGGGACGATGCTGGACCTTTCACGTCGGGCATCCCCTCGTTCTCAGTCTCTCGATTACAGACTGTCGTACATACCCTCGACTCAGCATCACAATGCGACTACCCGGACGGCGTTGCCCGTACGGTCGCAGACAATTCACACCTATTTGGCCGCACCTCTCCGTAAAGTCACCGCTAGAAAGAAGAACCATTGGCGTGTCCTGAAGGTTGCCATCCGGCTCACGGCACGAAGGACGCAAGCGAAGTCGACTCGGAGTGAAGGCGAGCTTCAGCCTGAGCCTCTGCACTCGGCCCGCATTGCCAAAGGCCTGTCTTTGCTGGCTCCCAAGAAGGATGAGGCAATCCCTCGAGCCATCCTGCGCGAAGATGGGCCAATTGTTGTACGTCTTGCTGCATGGCGTTAGTGTCGACGAGTATTCTTATGAATTCTTAGATTTCGCTTTCGGCATGTTCGGACGGCCAGCTGGCTAACGAGTGCAAGGGCGGCGGTGGAATCATGACCACGGTGTGCTTACTTTTTGATTCATCCCAGGCTGACTCACTAGACACGGATGTAGCGTCTTTGCAAGCTACTAACTGCAAATCCTGATGCGAGCATCGGTGAAGTCGAGAACGGACTAAGGTTCGTGGCTCCTGCGACGCCCAACGAGCTCGCCTGATAATTGTGTGCTTTGAAAGGTTCAATATTTTCCAGTATGGGATTAAATCTGTGTGTAAGCGAAAACGCCCAGGGATAAAGTATGAAACTTGGGGAAAGAGCTGGCAGAAGCCAGAGGTCAGTTCCGTCTTCGACCCGTCCTGTTCTGTTGGCTTACCTCTGGGCTACAGGTTTGGTTTGAATATTATGGCGACGTGAGTCCTTCTCGCTGTGTATCTTAGCAATGGCACCTCAAAGCTTCCCCAGGTTACTCACCTACCACTCCTTGTTCGGAGGAACAGATCTCAATAGGCATCAGATTTGTTCTGTACAAACCACCTTGTGCTCTTTCCTGAAATTATGGCAAGTCACTACATATGCACCTTTGTCTAAAGTCACAGAGTCTGAACAGCACGACAGGTGTCGGCCGAGTGAAATGCTCTCTATCTGTGCTCTCTCGTTGCTTCATGCGCTCGCAGACTCAGCTCATGCGTTGAATATGGAACTCTCGCTCTTCCCTCGCGTCTATACCGGGCATCCCTGTCCGCAGCACATCTTCCCGGGCCGGCCCGTCGTCGTTAGCGACGCCAGCGAGCACGCTGCCCGAAGGCGTTCTGAAGGCTCGCGGATCGTAAGACCACGTCTTCTTACCATACACTATGTGGTGGCATTACCGAACTCGTTCTCGTTCGTATGATGCTTAGTTCTGACTACCGTGTCGTCGCACCCATAATCTTGCCATTTGCTCCAGTATACCCACCAGCCTTGGATTCCACTGTGCGATGTGTATCGCGATGACCGGATACGCTGTCACCATAAGCCCAAGCAGACGATCGTGCTCAGTATGGTGTTATTATCCTCAGGGAGTCATGCAGCACCGGATTCTACGCACAGTGATGGTGTGCACCTACGGGAATCCGCCTTCCATACGCATGCGAGGATGGTCCGAGTGCATGGTACCACACGGAAAGGTATACGATATCAACGTGTATGTACAGTAAAGTACGCAGCAACCAGCCGAAACGAAATGCGCCCACGAGCGTCCATAAACATGTCTGTCCGTGTCCAAAGCCTGCCTTGCCCGCCCGCCTGCCGATCCAAGCGAGCCAGCACAGACTCGCACACAACTAAAACGAGCGACAAAGATCACCATCCTGGGATCCTCCAAATCCAACCCTCCTCCCCGCGCCGAGTCGCCCGACCGCACCGCAAGCCGAGTCCGCGCCCATCCACATCCAGCAACGCGACTGCCCTCTCCCTTCCAGCGACGCGCCTCACCTCGCATACATCGCACCACACCACGCCCAGCGCACCTCACCGCCTCCACACCGGCGTCGCGCGCGCCTCGTCCGCCCTCCTGCGCGCCGTCGGACCCGTACACGCCGCCGTCGGCGTAACAATTCCCGCCGAATCCCACGCATCCGGATAGCTACACCCAGCAACCTGCGTAAACGCGCCGCTCCCGTCCGCCGAATTGAACCAGCCGTCGCCCTCCTTGACTCCCGCGGTGACGCTCGGCATCGGCAGCGTGACGACTGCGCCGGTGGGCGTGTAGGTCGGTGCGAGGGCCGGGTATTGGAGGCCGCCGATGCCCGAGAGCGTCGTGGGTGGCCAGGGGAAAGATTGTGAGAGTGCGGCGGGCGCCGCGCTGGGCGCGGGGACGCCCGTCTGCGAGGCGGCGTAGGTGTATGTGGATAGGACGGTCGTCGAGGAGCCGGAGACGAGCGCGGCGCATTTGCCGATTGCGGCGCGCGGGTCGGGCGGGTTCCAGCCGTTTTCGAGGCCGAGCTGGTAGGACCAGAGGGGCGCTTGGACTGTTCCTGCGCTCGAGTTGCCGATCTGCGTTCGTCATGTCGGTCGGTCGGTCGTCGAGGCGAGGGTGAGAAGGATAAACGCACCTTCCACGTCCAGAAGAACCAGTTCTGCATCGCGTCCATGCTCGCGAGCATGAACTCATTGAACCCGCTCTTCATGCTCGCGTTCCAGCTCTGCCAGTTATTGAACGGCGTACAGTCGCCGCCGAAGGAAGGCCCGTTGCCGACGCCGTTGACGAAGAGACCACAGTCGTTGATCGCGTTGGAAAACTCGCCCGCGACGGTCACACCGAATGCGCTTTGCCTGTGGGCGGGTGGGGGGAAGTGTTTGTGTTAAAAGGCGGAGGAAAGAAGACGGAGGGAGGGAGGGAGGGGCGTACGAGCTGTCGATGTTCCCCTGCCACGCTGTGCAGGCTTGTTGAGGCCACACGCCGCCGCTCGCGCCGTTGGCCACGAGACTCCCTACCTCCGGCACTGCGATGGGATCGGTGTTCGGGCTGCCGTCGAACGCGAAGTACCTGTATACGCAGTGTTAGCACCGTCGTCGTCGGACATCGAGAATGGCCGCGCTACGTACGGATGGTTGTCGAGCACGAGACGGTCGGTGCCGGGTAGGTAGTTCGCCCACTGGCGCTCGGGCAGGAAGCCGTCGTGGATCGCGATGAACGGGCCGTTGCCCGCGCCGTACCCCGTGATATTCGCACGAATCATACTCATCGCCTCGTTATAACTACGACAAAACGGACGCGTGAGTGCCCGTGTGGACGCATAGCGGGGAGAAAGGACGGACAAGGAAGCCGTCTCGCTGAACCCGACGTGCGTCACGAGGATCTCGTTCGCGATCCCGAAGAGCGGGACGACGTCCTTCCACTCGTCCTGGGAGATGAACTCCGTGATCTCACGGATGTAGCTCAGCATGCGCTGCGCATTCGCGAGGCCCATGACGCCCGCCAGAAAGTTGACCTGGCCGAGCTTGCCCGAGTGGTTGAAGCCTGTCTGCGTCAGCCTCGCGCATGCGGAGGGGGAGGAGAGGCCGGGCGCACCGTTCTGCGATCCTGGCGCGGTGTGCAGGTCGAGGAATATCCGGAGCCCGTATTTGCGCGCCCATTGGAAGGCCTGCAGGATGTACTTCCAGCACACGCGTGGAAGGAACGGCTCGCCGGGCCAGGTTTCGATCGCCCAGAAGGGGATCGGGAGACGGATCCAGTTCATACCCGCACCGACGATCTGGATGAAGTCTGCCTCGGTCTGCGCGGGGAAGCGGGCGTGAGGTTGAGGCTAGTCAGCGGGCGTGAGAGACGGGACGCACGATGAAGGTGTTGTAATGCGCCTCCAGCACGGCTTGTAGCCCGCCGCTGCTCGTGTCGTTCGCGATCGCCTCGCTCAGCGTCCATTCGTCGACCGCGGTAGGATACTTCTGGAAGAGCGCAGGCGAGATGAACGGCTCGAGGACGAACCAGCCTGTTTGGCACGGGATGGGGTCAGGAATAGGAGTGAGCGTGGCGTGGAGCGTGCGCACCGCCAAGGTTCACGCCGTAGATTCTGTCCCGGCCCCATGCCCAGGATGTGTTGAGCGGGGGTGTCCAGCTGTTGGGTTGTGCGTTGTTGCTGAAAGGATTGTTCGGATCGTCTACCCCTGCAAGGGACGTCAGCGTGCGTCCGGGGCGAGAGAGCGCTGGAAGGGCCAGTGGACGGATTCGGGAAGGAGAACGTGCGCGATGTGCTCGACACGTGAGACGCGTCCCGCGTGCGCGCCTCCCTTACGGCTGCCCGCGCGCGCGCCCAACACGAAGACCATGGCCACCGCCTGACTCACAGAAACCGCCAAAGTTGTTCACGTAGGTCACCTTCGATCCATCCGCGATCGTGATGACGCTCCCGTTCCCGCCTGTAGTCGTCGCACCAGATCCAGCGCCTCCAGCTGCCGGGCTCGATCCCGAGCCGGCGCTTCCGGTGCTACTTCCGCTGCCGCTGGTGCCGGAACTGGCGCGAGTGCTGGAGGTACCGCGGCCGACGAGGACGACGGGAAGGACGATGGCGAGCACGACGATGACGATGGCGACGCCGGCAGCGATGAGGATCCGCGGACGGCGCCAGAGAGGACGTGCGCGCACGGTGCCTGCGGGCTTCTCTGATGCGAACTCAGGCTCTACGGGAGCGGGGGCGATGGCGGCGGAAGACGCGTTGGAGGCAGCGTCGGGATTCTGGCCTGGGCCGAGGGAGTCGCGGGGAGTGTTGAGGCCTGATCCAGCGAAGGAGGGCGCGGGGGCGGGCTCGGCGAGGAAGGCGGGGCGGGGAGAGGAGAGGCCGGGGGTGATGGCGCGGGCGGGGGCGTCGTCGTCGGTCATGGCACCGGAGACCGGACGGGGGTCGGAGGACGCTATGGTGGACGTCCGGGGAGAGGGAGACAGGGGGACAGGGGCCGGACGGCGGGCGCCATAAGTTGTGGCAGTCACAAATACGACAGACCTGGCGATCGGCAAGCCCGGCCACGGGACAACGCTCGCCGCGAACAGAGCCTTCGCTGAGGCTGCAGATTCAGGAATAGCCCGTGAATTTCCACGCACACCCGCTTGCACCCCGTGTCTTCCTCGTCGTCGTCCTTTGCGTCCTCCTCCCCGCCTTGCTTCCTCGTCAGAGCACCAGACGGGGATCTGCGCCCCGCAGCACTGCCAGCCCGCCTTACTTGCGCATCTGGCAGCCCGCCCTGACCGCCACCGTCCTAGGCTGATCCTTTGTATTGCCTGCTGATCGGAAGACGGCCTGTCCGTCCGCTGCGTCCACGTTCGCACTCCATCGCCTCGTGCTCGCATCAGACCACATATGCGCAGCCCGCAGGTGACTGTTGAACTCCCCCTGACCTGCCGACGAATCAACGATCGCCGGGTATGCAGACCTTTCTCAGGCGTCCGCCTGTGTGCACACATGCAGCGCTGCGCAGGGCACCCCTTGGCCAGTGTGCGCGCTTGCAGGCTTCTCAGTCCCATGACCCCCGTGCATTCTTAGCGCAGCTTGTTTAAAACAGCTTCGTCCTATATATACCCCAGAATGTCCTGTTCGAATTGCATCATTGCGCGCCGGCGGTCATCGCCGAGCGTCTTTCAGAGCGTCTGCCTGAGCGCGTAAAGGGAAGGATAATACGAATTCTGTATGTGTGAGCTCATCGCCGTACCATCTCCATCTCCTGAGTCTGTCCTGTCAAACCTGTCCGTAAGTGAGACCCTGTGTGACACTTGGCAGGAAAGGGCGGAAGTAGGGTCTGGCCGAGGGGCAACATAATAAGGAACGCCGGACTAGATGAGGGACGTCGGCTCGTGATTGAACGTGGCGCCTACTTCTGCTGCGGGGTCAGCACGTGCTCACGAGCGATGCCGGAGGGCCACAAATTGCTATTCGAAGTTGTGAGGGGAAACGCCAGCCAATATACGACTCTATCCTGCGATGGTACGCCCGGCGTTCGTCATGAATACGGATGAAATGATCGGAAGGGAACCGACAGAAGGATACCGGCGAAGATGTATTCCAAGAGCGAGAGGTTTCTAGCGTGCACCGAGGTGCTTCCGAGAGTCCTTCCTTGTAACCGATCCGGCGCGCATGCCCGGGACGTGAAAGGTATCTCCACCCCAGTAGGAGAGCCCGTAACATACACACCATGTAAAGGAGGTGAAGAAGAAGTCAGGATAGGTCCATTGGGGTCTCTCCTTCCCCCGGAAAACATAGCTCGTTCTCTTCTGCTACCGCATCGTCGTCATCTTCGTTCCAGTCACTGGTCGTCTCCCACTCGTTTTCGAACTCAATATCGATGGACAGTTCATTTCCGCCATCGGTATCGTCCGTCAGGGGTAAGAAGGAAGCGAGCTGGCCCACATTGGGGCCATGGGAGATGGGCTGCACCCAGCGGCGCTCTCGTAATCGTTTATGGCGCTCTCGATCTTCCTCTATGCGTTTGACGACTTCGTGACGGGGCAACGACTCAAACGCAGATGTCGATGGCCGTCGCGCAAGAGGGGCGTCGCGCAATGGAGAAGGCAGGTTCGCAGGAGGACTTTCCGCGGGCGCTTGGCGAGTGTCGAGCCTCGCGAGGACATCATCTAATGTTTGCGAGTCGATTACGCGTTTATTCCTCCAGTCTTCAAGGACCTAGCCCGCATGGAGTGAGTACGTGCGGCAACGTGATAGCGCTCGGCCTCGCCTGTTTCGTGCTCATGAGGTTGGGAAGACCCGTGCGTCCCTCGGGCACCACATAGCCAACGATCTTCGCCAAATCGCGGGACACGTACTCAACATAAAATGAGGGGCTCCCGTTTGCATGCTGATGAGAGCTTGAGGACGAAATAGACAGCGATTTTGCTAATAATGAGGATTCGCAAAGAGAGTCTAGGAAGTAGAGGATGTTTATGCGGTTGTTTATAGATCCCTGCGCTTGCGTTCAACATCGCATAAGAGACCCGCAGGTAAGCCACGCACCTTCTGGCATTCCTCTACAATACAATCCCACAGATCCTCCCCGCATTGAGCGTAGTACTTGAGCGCGTAGCTCACGACTTTTTGAATCGACTGGTGCGTGCTGAGATGTTCGCGGTTGGATTACGCACGAAAAGCGTATCGGACTTACTCACGCGTTGAGGCGTCGCAACAGGGTCAAAAAGTGCATTCGGACTTCGAAAGGATCCATAGGAGACGCCAAAGAGGACTGGGACACGATGATTCAGTTTCGCAACTAGAGCAAACGGCCTGAGCTCACGTGCCCTTCGGCATTTTCCGGGCCGGAATACCAGCCCCAGTCGGGGCGATAGTCCTTTAACTCCCTCTCGGAATGAGGTTCGTGCGTACATAGAGTAAAGAGTACAGTATGTTACTTTTATCCATAAGTCTGGTAGAAAGACGACAACGTAAATCCAACGCAACACTAGGCTTGATCGACGCGCTGCTATCCTTTCTTCGGTCGCTTGAGCCGACCTTTGCGATCCCTAACACTAGTTAGCAAAGGAAAGCGTAACCATACACTATAATTCGCTTACGCAAAAGCGGCATTCTTCCGCTTCCGACTGTCCCGCTTAACCTCGGCACGACGCATCTTCTGCTTTGCAGCGGCCTCCGGGTTGACAGCCTCCTGCGAGAGCTTTATGAGCTATCATCAGGTAGGGAGACATATGAGACATACTAAAGTGATTCTCGCCGTCCGTCGCTCATGCTGAACCTCCAGGACATGCTGCCTAATCTTCGCGTAGACCCTGGCAAAATCAGACGTGCCGATCTTCTGCTGCAACAGTTCTTGAAGTTCGATCGCCGTCGATTTCAGGTCATCTGGGACGGTTTGAATATACCCTCCATTAGAAAAAAGGATGTACTTACCCATGTGCGGATCCTTGATCATGGTCTCCTCCGTTATGCGATAGACCGGCGTCAGGATATGGACGAGGAAACGAGACAGGCGGTTGGGCTCCATGAAAGTGGCCATAGCCGCAAACCAGCGGAAGACGGCTGACAGGTGCAGATACCAATTCTCCTATGCACAACGCAGACATCAGAAACCGTCCACGGTACGATAAAAAAGGAGAGTACTTGGTTCGCCGTTCGATTTCTTCGTGCAATGTGAGCGGAGCGTGCTTGATACGAAAGCTTGGAGAACAGCCATGCCAGTGGATTATCTGGTTGATTGTCATCCGTTTCTTCACCTTCCGCCTCAGCCGTATCCTCCTCCCCATCCTCGCTCTCTTCATCCTGAGCAGATGACGCAGGCTCGGGAAGGGCGCAGAAGCACTTGCCCACCCAGAACAAGTTTTTGACCACTTGTAAGCTGAGCGGATCGTCGAGATACTCGCTCTTTAGCTGCAGAGAGAGCTTGCTCGCGATGTCCTTGAAATCGAGGCCTTCTACGGGGAAACCGGGTCTAGGAGCAGATGGTGGATGACGGGAGAACAGCAATCCAAGAAGTCGAGAAGACGCCACCCGCACCCATGCATGTGGAAAGAGTAGGTGCGATGCGACATCGTGCCAAGGGAAGCCGGACTCTTGGTCCGGGAATATGCGCAGGAGCTTTTCAAAGGTAGCGAAGGCTTGATACGGGACCTGCCACTCGTTGTCGACGTCCATCGAATTCTCCTCCTCTTCCTCGCGGTCAAATAACGATGCACTGCGAGAGACTAGGGAGCCGAGGTCCTCCAACATGGTGGACAGATACGGTGACGACTCGGATCGGAAAGCGTCAAGCGCAAGGCCATACACTTGGCATGCCACACGCATAAGGGCCGTCTGAGCGTGCTGCATCGCCCATGCGTGGACGTGCGACATCAGGCCCCGTTGGTGCTCACCGCCAAGGCGCTTGAACAGCGCCTTGACGACCTCCGCAGCCATCTCACGACACTTCGGCGCATCGTCGTTCGCAAGAACCATCACAAGGGCGACGAAGAGCAGATCCGCATACTCCTCTATAAGCGCTCCATCGAATTTGACCACGATAACCGAGAGAAATTCCATGACGGACCGACGGCCACTCTCGAAGGTGTAGGAAAGGTTCTTGGCGAGGAAGGCCATCTGCTGTTTGAGACGCCCTTTGCCTTGAGGATAATCGAGCAAAAATTGCAAGAGCACCCCGCGACAGAGTTCCTGGACGTTCGGGCTCTGGCTCGTTACCATCACCTCCGCGACGCGCTCCATGATATCGTAAATCTCCGGAACGATGAAGCGACGGGCGACGATAGCACGCAGTATAGCGAAGACTGACGCTTGTCGCGAGGGCTCTTGAATGTCTGGGCCGAGAAGCTCGAGAAGGTAGAGTAGGTCCTTTTCACCAATAGACGCCGCCGCCCTCTCGCGCAGAAGGGTCGATAGTGTCTTCAAGGCGGTTTGGACAACGTCTGAGTCGGTATTGCCAGTCTGCCGAACGATCGTGACTATTTGCTTGACGAAGACGGGAAGCGATTTGTCAATGTTCTTGAGCGGGCACTTGAGGATAGCGGAGGACGCTTTGAGACCTTGGCTGAGAACGTGGCTGTTGGTGGCGTAGAGGGTGTTGCCGATGACAGTCACCATGGGCTCCAGACGCGCTATTGTTCTAGGGTCGCTGAAGTCGAATCGACCTCGTCGAAAAGCGGTGACGAACATATCCAAGCCCAGTGCTACGAAACTGGAGGCAGGGGTGAGAGAGTACTACAATCATTCTACCTCCAGACGTACCGGAAGGAGTTCGTTGCATAGTGATTCACAGCGGTAACCTCTTCGCGTTTCAGCTGCACGATCGCGTCGCCCCTCTTATCCTTCCTCTGCGGCGTCGGTAGGTTTTGCAGGAATTTCGCGTTCTGGCTGATCAACGTGTGGCAAAGTACAAGCAGCTCCGGCGGTACAAGGTGTTCATTGGAGTTGAGACCGCTCGCAATCCGACGGAGCACGTCGTCGACGAGCTGCATAGTCTTCAGCGCCTCTGTTTCTTGCATCACACCGCGCAGAGGAAGAAGTAGTCCACTGATCTTACGAGGCGTAATATGTCGCGCCATGATGGCGAAAGAGTCGAGGCCCTTCGATGCAGACGAGCGAACCTCCTTAACCTTCGTCTTGAAACCTTCACTTTGTACATCCTTCCCTGGCTCCCCGAAAACGACCTCGGAGGAGATATGCACAACATCTGGCACACAGCCGTCGAGAATGGCAAAAACCTTCGCATGCTCAGGCGCTGTGACGTGCACGAGGAGCGCGTGTGTGACGAAAGCGAGAATATGGACATGTGGCCCACGCGTGAGTGCCACGCGTAGTTCACGGAGAATGGCTGGGAGATACGAGGGCCCGAGTATGGTGGCGATGCGACAGAGGGTATCGCGCGCCAGGTCGCGGGTATCGGAAGACTTGCTTCTGAAGACTTGACTAAGGACCGTCAACAACCTACTGATCTGTGCCTCCCGGGTAGCCTCTGGCAAATGTTGCGCTACCTTGACGATACCGACGGAGATAGGGAGACGGAGAGAATCATCACCTTCCTCGTCGCGATCCTCGAGGTGCTTGAGCAGGGCGGGAAGCAGGCTATTATTTACCGCATCCTCGATCCGGGTTGTCGCAGCCTTGTCAACTGTTGTCTCCTCGTCCTCCTCATCCTGGTCGTCGGAGGCCTCCTTGTTTTCGTTCTGGACGGTGTCCCCCACTGGGAAGTGGAAGTTGTCGAGGATGGAAACGAGAGTGCGAATATACACCCGCTGGAGTGCGTCCTTGGTTTTGCTCAGCTTTAGGTACTGGTTGACTAGGGATATATAAGGTCCCCACGCAAGCTGTCGTGCCATCGTGCCCGTCGCTGTTATAGCCGCGTTGACGAGCTGATGGTCGACACTCGCCGCAGACGTGATAAAATTTCCAACGAGCGGGACAAAAATCTCTGCCAGCGTCGACCCGCGCAGCTGCTCGCTTTCACAGAACTCGCAGAGCCGGCGAAGGGCGCGCACGCGACGGTGCAATTGCACGTGATGTATATTGTTGAAGACGTTTGCCTCCTCATCACCGTCGGCTAAGAGCACGCGCATGTCTTGCAGGACTGTGAGGTTGTCGCATTTCCTGACTGCAAACGATATGACGCCGAGGACCTCTGCACGCACGAACTCATTGCGTGAGCGCAGTCCATTCTTGAGCGCTGGATAGAGCTTGCGGAGGAAGATAAGCTGGTAGTCGGTATCGGGATGGAGTGAAACGGCATCAATGAACAACTTGAGGCCCTGCGCTGAACTCGTGCGGATGGCGAGTTCATTTGGATCTTGGATGAAGTAGAGCATGTTGTAGAGGACTGGGAGCCAATGATACGATGATAGCGACGAGTGCATCTCATCGGTCAACAAAGCGAAGGCTTCGAGACGTCGATCAAAATCTGGTTCCTCCAGCTTCTTTTCCGAATATGCGTTTAAGCCATCAATGAGGTTAGCCAGGGACTGGAGGGATACGTCAACAGTGGAAAGCTGGCGGAAAGCAGAAACAAGAGCAGTCCGTGCAGCGCGCGACCGGAGCGCTTGAAAGCAGAGTGCGAGCACCTCGAACGTTCGCCTGTAAACATGACTTGTCGTGTCTGCAAGATCCGCGACCAGCGGAATAAGGCTCATGACAATCTGGATGACATCTGCCTTCATCCGCTCGCCAACAATTCGGTTCGGTTTGCGGAGGAGCGGTGTAAATAGGGAAAGGAACAGTGCCGCTTGCGCGCTATCATCGATATACTTCGCCAGCCCGGACAGGATGCTGATCTGGCGCCCGATAAGCGGCGTGCTCGCGGCCTTGTCATGTTTGGTGTTGCCGATGAGAATACCGAGGTTAGTTAGAAGCGTTGGCACGTATCTCTTCATGACCTTCTCTGCAACGCCTTCGTCTTCGCCTGCGAGATCCAGGAGTCTCGCCACTACATCCAGCACGCGGTTGATAACGGGCGGCTTGACTGAAGGGGCAATAATACATCCGTACAGCTGTGGCAGCACTCGCTCATCGTAGTCCACTAGGAAGGGTGCGTACTCCAGGGTCGAGCTCCAGATAAAGAACAGCTCAACGAGCGCGGATGGCGTTTGGGTGTTTTCGCGGTCAAGAGTGGCAAGACGCGGTGAAATGATAGATTGGAAGATGAGGGGAAGGTAAGGAGCAAAATCAAAGGGAAGAGAAGCACCGAAGAAGTCTGTCAGACGCTTGAGGCCTTGTTGGCGGATAGAGCGCAGGGCTTTGAGAGACGTTGCCGCCTGCGGGACGCCGTCCTCGGCGTCGGTCTCATCGCCCTCTTCTCCCTCTTCGGCAGCTGTGATCGTAGCACCTTTCGACGCGTCGATGATGGCCTGAGCAGTCGCGGTCATGTTGACGGTAACGCGAATAAGAGGATCCCATCGATGCACAATGCGTGATCCAAGGCTCTTCAGCACGTCCGCCAGAGTGTTGAGGAAACCCAATTGTTGGCGTTGGGGCACAACCGTAGGGAACTGCGTGACAGCAAAAATTTCCTCGGCTGGCTTCTCTGCGAGCTCATGGAAGAGAGATTGCAACATGAGCTTGACTAGCAAGTCAAGCTCCCCTTCTGAGCATCCTCCGAGCGCATTCAATACGGCCGCCCGCCGGTCCCCGCCTCTTAACCGACTTTTCTTCTCCAACATAACGCCAAAGAGAAGCCGAATGATGACATCGATGGCCTCAGCGCGATCATCCAGAGGTAAGGTGGCGATGTCAAGGTTTGTGAGCTCATCTCTCCATTTTGTTTCGTCCAGCAACGCACGCAGGGTATCCTCCAGCCCCACAAGACGCGGTGATTTAAATGTCAGCACACAAGACAGCGCTAGCGTCTGAAGTGGGCGGTCAGGGTGTGATAGCAGGCGAACGTAGAGCGCATATAATTTCTGGGACGAGTGTAAGGCCTTCGGATTTCTAAATTTGGAGAAGAGAGCAAGCCAGGCCGCGAGTTTGCTGCGTGGGAGCTGGATAGGCCCGTCGGGGCCACCCAGGGAGAGAAAGAGAGGAATAAGGACGCGGTTGTGTTTTTCAGCGAGTGTAGCGGCATGGCCGAGCGTGACGAGGAGCTGGGTCTCGTAGCTCTGTGGGTCAAAGCGGTCCTTGGATTGTAACGACGCAACCTGCGAGAGGTCTGAACACGCGCATATAAAGATGATTATCACTTACCCTCTTCGCCTCCCATCGCGTATCTGGTTGCCTGTTCCAAACCGCAGCCGTGCCCCTGATCTTATGCGCGCGGGGGTCTCTCCATGATCTTTCTTCCTCCCGTACATCATCCGCATCCTCTTTCTCAGAAACCATCCAACGAGGCCGTTGCCCTTCCTCCTGCCCGTCCCCCGGATGCACGACACCGCTTAGCTCCTCGAACAATGTTTTCCACACCACCTCGCCACATCTTTCTACCAGCGTCGCAAGCGACTTCGCTGTGGGCGCCCAAATGGGTCTGAGCCCAACCTTGAACTGGGACACGAGCCAGCGGACGGCTAGCTCCGACGCAGGACCGTCGACCTCGGGCACGAACTGCGGCAGACGCGTTATACGAAGGGTGCGTTCGCGTACGCCCGCCACATCGAGCGAAACCTGTTCTGCTTGGAGAAGTTTGTCGAGAAGGTGCTGAGAGGACGGTGTTGAAGTTATGGAAGGTGAGGTGAGTAGCAAAAGAATGGCTTCTCGGAGGAGGTGAGAGTGAGAGATGATATGAGAAGCGAGAATGTGACTTGCTTCCTCGAATGAACTTAGTGGAGCGTCGAGATGTCTATGTGAACATGGTGAGCATCGTAATCAGGCAATTTTCGCAGACATACGCAGTGTTTACGACCTGCCCAAACGCCTCTATGACACCCTCTGCCCATGCCCACTTCTCCAAAATGACTGCGTACCAGGCACTCAAATCAACAACTTCCTTCCAGCTCGTATTCTTCCGTATCGCCAGGGCTTTGAGGCACGCAGCGAGTGCCCATGTCGCGTTAGCGGACGTGGCCGCGAATTCAGTGCGTGGATCAGGGGTCTGAAGGAGGTTTTGGATTGTGAAAGTCAACGCTGAAGTGAAGGAAGGAAGTAGGGGAGAGAAAGTGAGCAGTTGGTGTAGTTCGGAGGCCTGCTGCGCCACGATTGATAAACCACGAGCGAAGGAAAAACGGATGGTACTGCACCTTGTCCGCATCCAGGGTCCAGAGTTTTAATCTGGCAGTCGCCCATGCGTCCAGTTTTTGCCTCACCGGGTGCTCAAGACCCCCAAGTCTTTGCTTTTCCCACAGCCCCGCAACCAGATCGAGGGCCAAGCTCGTATCCGTCTCCAGCAAGTCTACCACACGTTTCTGCACGTGCGGCAACTCGAGCAACTTCCAGCCACCCCAATCAAGATCGGAGAGCGCGCCGCATAAGCGAATACCGAATGCCGGGCTAGACCAGGAGTACTCTATGAGTTTGCGGCCGGCGGACATCCAGAGAGGCATATCGCCTGCGGTCAAGACAGAGATAGTGAGGCAAAGGAGAGAGGAATAAAGGGACGGGACAAGGGGAATGTTCTGGAGATGAGACGATATAGAGGCCAGTTGTTTTGCTATGCTTGCAAGGTCAACATTCGCCCGAGCGACATCAAAACACTGCCTACCACTCAATCTCGATCCCTGCCTCACCGACGCAGCGACAGTCACCACACCAATAATCCTCTCCAAAGTACCACTCTCACCAACCGCCACGGCGTCGACAAAATCCTCTACCAGCACATCTGCGACCGGGGCAAATTGTTCCACCCCTTTGCAGTGATGAATCAGCGCAGTGATGATGCGACGGAGGAGCATGTGCGTTGCAGAAGGATGAGCGTTCATAAGGTGGAGAGTTAGGAGCGGCTTGATGATAGAGGGGGCGGTAGTATGAAGCGTTTGCGAAACGGACTATGATGCTGTTAGGAAGTATGACAGAAAATATGCGCACATGGCGCACCTTGCACGCGAAGACGACCGACCAAGCACATGCATCCTCGACGCCTTCCAACCCAGCCCCCATGAGCTCCATCGCCTTTGCTCTTGGCGCGCTCTTCAGTCTCCTGAGCACGGACCCCCACACCTCTGAGAATGCACGTTGTATTTCAGGGTTACAAGATGGCAGCGTGTCGCACAGCGCACTCCACGTCCGCGGGAGAGTTTCTGCGTCGGAAGATGGGACGAGGAGATACTTGAAAATGGTGGAAAGCGTAGCGAGCAGAGTGGTGAGGGCTTCTGGGGCGATGTGCCTCGGTAAGAGCCGGAGAAGTGAGCTAAGGATGTCGTCGTATGAAGGAGCAAGAGTCAAGCGAAGGTCGTGAGCAAATTTCTGCATCAAGCTGCCCCGCACTGAGAAAAATATAAAGAGAAAGTGGTCAAGGCTCACTCCAGGAGAGCTGGCAAAGCCTCGTCGTCCGCCTTGTTCACTGACTCCTTCCACAATGTCAAGATCTCCTGCCAGTTATGCACGAGCAAAGGCATGGAGGCTGAAAGGCCATCCGTTTTGCCCACGAAACTGACGAATGTGGGTGAGAGGTTGAGTTGCCGCCAGTGTTCGAGGGCTTCATGAAAGTGAGATTGGTTGTCCTGCGACGTCCGAAGCAAGTCAAGTCGGATGTTAAAGGAGTTGTAGGATCAGCACGCGCCTCGAGATCCTGATCAAAGCTCGACTGTGAGAGCGCGGACGGAACATGTACATCCTTAAGCCGAGCTTCGTACGATTTGTGCTAAACAGAAGCAGGATTTAGATCATGGATGAATATAGTGTTAATTTGCGCACGGTATAGCGCTTGACGCGAGGCGGTACGGCTTCAGACGCCATCTTTTGAGGGAAGAGCTGCCACAGCAGGCAACAGGATATAGTTTCCTCGAATCCAAAGAACGTGAGGGACTCGTAAAGCAAAGACAAGCGCTAAGCGCGCACCGCGCACTGCGCAGTACTAGTGAGGAGAATTGAAAGGCGAAAGTGCGAAAATGAAATGGACTGGCGTGCGTCACATGTGGACGGCGTCTCGGACCGGTTGCGGATACGTTCTACGGCCTCGATCTCTTCTGTGGTCACTGATATACGGCAGAAACGAGGAGACTAAAGCTGATACATATCACATCTTCTTTCACAAATAGATCGACTCTAAGCCGCAGAAACAAATAGATTTAGGCTCTTGTCAAGGACAACTCAGTGCACAGTAGACATCACGTTCTCCTCGAGACCGCGATATCACGTGCCAAACGATGAGCGCGTCGAATTTCGGCTGGCGCTCGATGACACGGGTCCGTTTGCATGAGTCGAGAGAAGAGAGGATCTTCGTGACTCTTCCAGCAAAGTGCCTCCAATCCGGACGCTCGCAAAACTCAAGGCCAAGGAGGCCTCCTCAAAATCATCCACCTTTGATATATCGTCGTGGATCTCTAGTTCTGCTACGCCCAGAACCCTGGACGAGGACATGGATTCTGACGGCGGCGGATATGTCTGGCAGAGGGAACGCGTCGCAGATGAGTGGGCAGACGCTCTGGAGCACGCACGTCGCATGCTTCTGTCCAACAAAACAAGAACGCGCGTTCAGTTTCTTAGTGAGCAACTTGTGCCGCTCGCTCAGCATGAGGGTGAGCCCTAGTATTTCCTAGGCATCTACTCGGTCCTTATGATTCTATCAGATCTCAGCCTCATGCAGACGTTGGACATCTTCAAATTACTCACTCTAACTTATCCGCGCTATGTGGATAGCGCGTCTAGGGATGGTGTTGAGGCTGTAGGGGTCGAGCTCGTGAGGCGGGACGAAGCCCGTGGCGACAAGATTGGCGCGACAGAGCAGATCATAGGTTGGATTGTGACAGAGGCGGCAAGGATGGCTAAAATGCCCGGGTGTGTGGCTAGTCTACTGCTTGAAACCGCTTGTTGACATGATGCTAACAGCTCGCATGCTCCTGCGAATATCCTAGTCCTTCTTAGCTGGTGTAGCGGTCTATACACCGTTGTTATCCGGTGCAACTCAGCTTTCGTTGGCTCGCATCCATACAAGCAGCTTTCTACCGCCATGGCCGTCCTTCTTGATCTCATCCTAAACCCGGCTTCGCACGCGAAACCGTCACTGCAGCGCAGCGCCCTCACGCGCGTCCGCAGGGCACTCCGTTCCGTTCGTCCATCTTCTCGAGTATTCGTGATCCCTCCTAATAACGACCAGGCTCCAGAGCACTTGAAGATGCTCATTGTCACGCTTCTCACGCTTTCCAAAGCTTCCCTTGCTCTTTCCGCTGTTCCTCTTGTATGTACGGGGATCGAAGTGACCGTCCGCCTGAAGGACGTGAAGGACGAGTCTCTGCGTGTAGTCTCCGACGATGTCAGGGTTGGTTCTTCCTCGCTCCTATATTGATCATGTTTAACAAGCTATTCAGCAAGGCCTGCTTTCTCTGTACATCTATTCTGTGCTGATGTCCCGAACAACTGTATCTTCACACACCTTGGTTAGTCGTCGTGCATATTCTTGAAGCGGACGATAATCTTCTCTGTTAGAAAGCTCTCCGGCCGATTCTTGAGATGCTCACCGAGACGGAGTTCAAAGACTCAGTCCTTCCGGCAATGGAAAAGTCCATGCTTCGCTCCCCGGAAGTTGCGCTTGATGGTATATCTGGCTTAGTGTCCATCCTAATCGTCCTGCTCATATTCGCTAGTCATCAGTGATTTCTTCCTCGCCTATCGTCATCTCCTAGCCGCCGAAGAATTCCGCCGGCTCCTTGCCCCAACGATGAATGCTTCCAAGTCTGCCAATGTCATCGTCCGAAACGCCGCTCTCGCCCTTTTCCGCATCCTCGTCGAGAAGAAAGCTACAGACGATGGCCGGCTAGTAACCATCAACGAACTGGTCGCGCTCGCTCAAGGCGGCAAGGCGGCCGGACCAGATCGACAAATCTTATATTCAATGCTCGGATACTTCCGTCCTTCTTTGGAGTGCTCTTCCGCCATGGTGTCCAGTGTTCCTGGCATACTAGCCAAGGAGACTAACGATGCTGCTATCCTAATCCTGGCAAACGCCCTTACTGGCCACCTCGTATTCCACCTGCGTAACGCTTCTCCTTTGCCGCCGGACGTCTTAAACACACTGGTGAAAGAGATGCAGAGCTCTAAACCAGTGATGAGGCGTGCATTCGTAACGCTCGTGGGTGATGCATTGTGGGAGGTGCATACACCTTCCAAGAACCCTGCGCTAGCACTAGCGCAAGCTGCGTTACTTGCGTTTGAGGCTAGTCTAAGGATCGCATCCTCGAGCCCGCTCAATGCGAACGGTGGGCCGCTTGAGGGATTCGTTGCGGCAGGTGCTCTCCTTGGACCGCTTTCGCGCGTCAAGATCCTGGAGGAAACAGTCTCACACAACACGGTCATTCAGGGAATCCCGTCCGGATCTGTGGCAAAGCCTTCGTTTCTGCTCTGGGACAAGGTGTACCAGAAACTGTTGAGCGCCGAGGAAGAGACATGGTTCTTGCGCACTCTAGAGAGCACAACGGTTCACATGAACGCTGAACTGTCGAAGAATGAACAATTTAGGTCCGCCCTTCCACTTGTCATTCTCTTCTTGGGACATCTGACATTTTGGTTCTTAGGACCCAACTCGGCCTTGCATTCCTTCATCTCGCCGTCGAAGGCAAAGCTGTTAACTCGCGCAAGCAGACCCTTGTGGCTCTCGAACGCCTAACATTCCTTTTTCCCAAGATTGTCAACCAAATGGTCCATCAAGCTCTGGTCAACTACGCCCTGCGTCTCAAGCCTGCAACGAAGCAGAACAGCGAGGCCGATAAGCCGGTCGTGAGCAAGCATCCGCGCGTGCTCGCCTTCATGTATGCCGCGGCGGCTTATGGGGACGATATTGAAGACACGGAGAGGCAGGAGATGTTGACAAGATTCGTCGTCATTGCGCATCACCCTGAGATTTGTACGCCTTCTTGTCTGTCCGCGCGTAAGACGGTACTGATGTGTTTGGACTTGGTTAGGTGGCAGCTCGAGGCAAGGGTGGATTGAACTCTGCCAGAAAGCCAAGATGAATCCGCAGGCCGTGGTCGACAATCAGGTCGACGTCCTCTTCTCTCAAATCACAGAGGTCATCAACGAAGATAATCAGGTCCATCACCAGCATCGTCCTCTGTCCCTACTTTCTGGCTGATCGTTCACTAGCTCAAATCAGAGGAGTCCAACGAGGCAACTTATCGTGCAATCACGACGCTCGCATTTGTGTCGCCCCAGACGGTCTTACCACGGGTTGTCAGTCAGCTAAAAGCAGATCTTGTGTCTGACGTCAAGTCGCTCACTGACACTGACTTTGGGATTTGGGAGACGCCTGAGGGCAAAATGTTCACCGATGGTGTGCTTCTAATACGATTCTTGCTCCTTTTTGCTTGCTAATTGTGAGACTAGTTCTTGCTTCCAAGAAGGCTACCCAGGCATCCACCAAAGGCAAAGGTGCCGACCTCGACAAGTGGGACGCTGAAGTTCGCAAACAGCTCTTGTCCAAGCAAAAAGCCCAAACACTTTCCAAACAGGACCAGGCACTTGTCTCCGCACAACTGTCCAAGGAATCGGCAGCGCGCGAACGCATTAGTCGCATACGGGAGCGGTTACTAAGGGGATTGAGAGTGATTAGGCATCTTGTGGCAGGGGGGATTATTGAGTTCAAGAAGTGGGTGAGGGCTGTGGCGGAATTCTTGGTCCAGGGCGGGGCGCTATATGAAGGGTCTAGGTTGGTCGGTATGGAAGCATTTGAGACGTACCTAGTATGTCTCTTCCCTCTTCGGGGTCAGGATGGCGTTAACCCGAAGTTCGTGCAGGATCTCGCTAAGTGTTGTTCTGACCGTCTGGGCATATTTGGGATGTGGGTCGGTGTCGCCACGCTCCGTAGTTTAAGCTCTCCCTCCATTCCGGAGAACTACCAAGCTGAAAGCCTGAACAGTCCGTCATCCTCTTATCCTCCAACTGGACAGTATACTAATAGATTATGTAAAGGTTTGGTTCTACGCGTGCTGTATCGCCTGCGGACTTTGTCCGAGCAGACCCCACTGGATGCGGCGACGTTCTCATACTTATATCCGCTTATACATCAGGTTTTGCTGAAAGGCGGTGTTGGGCTCACGGAGGAGGATGACCCTCTAGAGCAAGCTGCACTGTCGTTGGATATTATCAAATTCCACTGCGGCGATTGTATGTCCACCTGTGTAGTGAAGACAGCACATCGCTTAGGTTCCTTTTCCAGTCAACGACACGACGTTCCCGCGTACGCAGACAATTCAGGGACTCGTACACGCGCTTCGCCACCAGCTGAAGCTCAGCAAAGAAGCGTCGTCTGTGCTCATCGAACTCGGACAGACGATTTCGGCCTCCGCGACGAAGGAAGAGGTCGATATTCTTCTTGCAAGCATGCTGTTCCAGGAGGCCCATGCGCGTAATGCGAGCTTGCAAGCTCTGCAGGTTTGCTCTGTCTTGTTTCCTTTACGTCTCCAGCGTAACTGAGATGATTAGCCTTTCGACTTGACAGACCTCGAGTGGTCACCTGAACTTCTTGTTGCTTGTCATGATTCCGACGAGCAGAATGCACGGCTAGCGAGACATTTATGGGACGACAATGGCCTGGACGTACCCGAATCTTACATCTTTACGTTACTTACATACCTCGGTGAGTTTCATGGTATCCATCGTCCGTCGTCCGTAGTGGGCTCAATTAGTTTGTAGAGCACGAGAACGTATACGTGCGTTCGAGTGTGGCAGGAGCGTTTACAGAGGCTGTTGAGCGCTGGCCGCAATCCGCGTCTGCAACTGTGACGGCAGTAAGAGAGCTCTACAAAGAGAAAGCGAAGATTCTCGCACCTCAGTTCGATCAATACGTGAGACCTCTTCGCCATCCTAGGTAGCATAAACTTCAGCCTTGTTACAGGGTATGGTTGTCGAACAAAGCCTCGAGCGCACAGATCCATGGCAGACACGAGCGGCGGTTGCACAGAGTTTGCAGCAGCTTGCATCCGCGTTCAGCACTTCCGATACTGTCCCATTCTTCGGGTTTTTGATCAAGGACGAAGCTCTCGGTGACCGCAACCCAGATGTGCGCAGGGCGATGCTGGAGGCAGGGACGGCCGTCATCGACGCGCATGGCTCTAAGCATCTTCCTGAACTTATCTCAATGTTCGAAGGGCACCTTGCAACATCACATCCGGCCTCTGAGACAGCGGACTTTATCCAAGAGGCAGTAGTCATCCTCATTGGTCGTATCGCTCGTCACCTCGATGCATCGGATTCTCGACTTCCTTCTATCGTCACGCGGCTCGTTGAAGCCCTCAAGACACCTTCCGAACAGGTTCAGGTCGCCGTGTCTGATTGTCTAGCCCCCCTTGTCCACATCACTAGGTCGTCCGTACCCAAGCTATTCGGACTGCTCCTAGACGATCTCTTCAATGCCCACAAGTATGCGACCCGGCGTGGTGCGGCTTATGGTCTGGCTGGTATCATTAGGGGCATCGGTGTCACGGGAATGAAGGAGTTCGATGTACTCAATAAGCTCAAAACCGCTACAGAGGACAGAAAGAAGTACGAGCCCCGTCAAGGCGCTATGTTCGCCCTCGAGACTTTTTCCAGCACTCTCAGCCGCCTCTTCGAGCCCTACGCCATTAACGCCCTTCCTCTCCTCCTGGCTTCCTTCGGGGATTCTATCCCCGACGTGCGCGAAGCCGCCACCGACGCTGCACGCGTCATCATGGGAAATATGTCCGGCTATGGCGTCAAGCTTATTCTCCCAGACCTCCTTTCCGGGCTTGACGAGAAACAATGGCGCACGAAGAAAGGCTCCATCGAGCTCCTCGGAATGATGGCATACTGTGCTCCACGCCAACTCTCACAATCATTGCCCATCATTATTCCTCGCCTCACCGGTGTCCTCACGGATACGCATGCGCAGGTCCGTGCCGCAGCGAACAAGAGTTTGAAACAGTTCGGCGAGGTCATCAGCAACCCCGAGATCCAGGCGCTTGTGCCAGCATTCCTCAAGGCAATGGTGGATCCCGCAAAGACGCCCAACGCTCTATCTGCGCTGCTGAAGACGTCTTTCGTGCACTACATCGATCATTCGTCTCTAGCTCTCGTAACAATTTTAGCCACTTCATGTATAAGCATGCTTTGACAATATTTCTCAGGTCATCCCAATCCTCGAGCGTGGCCTGCGTGAACGTGGGGCAGATACGAAGAAGAAAGCTGCACAGATCATCGGCAACCTTGCGTCACTCACAGACTCGAAGGACTTCGTTCCATACCTGTCTGGTTTGCTGCCTATGGTACATATGGTTCTTGTGGACCCCGTTCCAGAAGCGCGTGCGACAGCAGCGAAAACCCTTGGCACACTCGTCGAACGTCTAGGCGAAGTCAACTTCCCAGACCTTGTCCCAAGCTTGATTCGCACGCTCAAGACGGACACGTCAGGCGTCGACCGTCAAGGCGCCGCACAGGGCCTCAGTGAGGTCCTCTCTGGCCTGGGTATGGAACGACTCGAGGGCCTCCTCCCAGACATCATCATAAATGCTCAGTCTCCGCGCAGCACTGTCCGGGAGGGCTTCATGTCACTCCTCGTATTCTTGCCGGCTACATTTGGCGCCCGTTTCCAACCACACCTCCCCAAGATCATTGTTCCCATTCTCAAGGGCTTGTCGGACACGGAGGAATATGTTCGGGAAGCGGCGATGCGCGCGGGTCGAATGATCATCACGAACTACTCGGGCAAGGCCATCGACCTTTTGTTACCCGCGCTTGAGAGGGGTATGTTCGATCCCGGCTGGCGCATCCGTGTAAGTTTCTCGTCGAAAAGGCATCGTACGTTAATTTATCTTTCGCCTAGCAATCTTCTATCACTCTTATTGGAGAGCTCCTCTTCAAAGTTACGGGTGTCAGTGGCAAGAACGAGATTGAGGAAGATGAGGAAGGGGCCGACGTGACGGTTGCCGAAATATCGCGCAAAGCTCTCACTGACGTTCTCGGCGCGGAGCGTCGCGACCGTATCTTATCCGCTCTCTACATGGCGCGCCAGGATGCAGTCCATGCAGTCCGCACTTCTTCTATCCACATCTGGAAAGCTCTTGTGGCGAACACTCCCAGGACCGGTACGTAGCTTACTGTTATTTTCGCGTGCTGGTCGGTGATTGGTCATCAGTGCGCGAGATCTTGCCAGAGCTCGTCACCCAGGTCATGGCACTGTTATGCAGCCTGGATTACGAGCAGCAAGAAACCGCTTCCCGCACGACGGCTGAGCTCTGCCGCAAGTTCGGAGAACGCATCGTTGGCGAAATCGTCACCATCTTACGCTCCAAGGCGACGACGCCAGATGGGCAGACAAGGGAAGGCGTCTGTCTCGTGCTATGCGAGGTCATGTCAGGAACAGCTCTTTGCATTCTCTACCTGCAATTTGACACGGGTGAGATAGGTCCAATGCAACAGACACACAATGGGAGGGTTCTGAAGACGGAATCATCACGATGGTCAGGACTTCTCTGGTCGACGATCAAAGCGCTGTCCGCTCAGCTGCCGCCAAAGCGTTCGACATCCTCCAAGAGAAGCTCGGCGCAAAAGCCATCGATCAAACAATCCCTACGCTCCTCGAGGCTCTTCGCCAACCAGGTGAGAGCTCTGGCACGGCCCTGCAAGCCCTCAAGGAAGTAATGACCGTAGGTGATTAATTGCGTAGTACTGTATCAATGCTTATGTTCTCTAGGTACGAGCATCGACCGTCTTCCCTGTCCTTATCCCGACCCTCACGGCAATTCCGATGTCTGTGTTCAACGCCCATGCGTTGGCATCACTGGTCACTGTGGCTGGCAACGCACTCAGCAAACGTCTCACTGTCATATTGACGGCGCTTGCGAAGATGACTGAGTCTTTACGAAAAGAGCCGGATGAAGAATTACAGGAGGCCATAACCGAAGCTATCAAGGCTTTGATGTCGTCTGTTGACGATGCGGAAGGCTTGAACACTCTCATGCTGATCCTGTTAGGATGGTGAGAAGTTCATGGCGTCGCATGCTCAAGAAGTTCTAAAGTTCTGTAGGATCAAGCACGAGGACCCAGAGCGCCGCATCACTGCTGCCGATTATTTTGCTCTCTTCTGCGAAGTCTCCGAACTTGATGCGTCCTTGTACCGCACCGACTGGATTCGCCAGCTCATTCCTGCTATGGACGACCGCCTCGTCGCTGTTCACACTGCGGTGTGGTATGCTTTCGACGCGTTCGTGAAATCCGTTCCGAAAGACGAGCTAGAGCCACTCGTTGTTCCGCTTCGTCGGTCAATCGAGAGCACAGCTTCCCCTCACATAACTGTCCCCGGATTCGGCTTACCGAAAGGTATCTCGCCGTTCGTGCCTATCATCATTGCCGGGCTTACAACCGGAAGCAATGAGCAACGCGAGCAGGCCGCATACGCGATCGGTGACCTGGTCGAACGTACAGAAGAGAATGCGATCAAGCCATTCGTCGTGCCCTTCACTGGCCCGTTGATTCGTGTCGCTACACAAGCGACTACGTACCCGCCTGCTGTTAAAACCGGTATCCTCAGCGCACTCACAACGATGCTCGAGCGCATCCCGGCCTTTGTCAAGCCCTTTTTCCCTCAGCTGCAGCGCACGTTCGTCAAAAGCGCGAGTGATCCTGCGAGTGTGGTCGTCCGCAACAAGGCCGCCGTTGCGCTGGGCGTGCTGATGAAGAGTCAGCCTCGTGTAGACCCTGTCGTGACGGAACTTGTCACGGGTGCACGATCCAACGACGACAGCATTGCTGCTAGTTTGATCCTCGCGCTGTCGTATGTCATCCGGAGCGCAGGTCAGAACGTCGGGGGAAAGGCGCGCGAGACGGCGCTGGAATTAGTTGCTGATGCATTCAAAGAACAAAACGACGGTAGGTTGGAGTTGTGTGCCTGTACCATGTTTTTGAAATCTCTGCACTCTCAGAGCACTACTCTCAGGCGATTGGTCAACTGTTTGCAGTTCTGACCGTCTACAACGACCTTGTAAGGCCTATCATCGAGTACGACTAATGCTGCCTTTTTCCTACACGACACACTGATTACTGGAACAGCTCATACCTTGTCGCCGGCACTCCCTCAAGTGCCATGGCTGCACACTGCACCCTTGCCGTGCTGACAGCATTCGATGAAGACCAATCGAGCACCAGAGCGATCCCTGCTGTCATCCAAGCCGATCTTCTTAGGATAGCGAAGAAGGTGAACGAAAATCTCGCCAGCGATAGGCCGAACATCACTCGCCCGTCTCGCCAGGCACGAGAGATCTTGCGGAAGATTGATAGCGGGTTGATCTCAACTTCGTGAATGTCTTATCAGTGTAGCCTGACGTACTCCAATCGCAATGGACCACGGATTTCAGTCTTCGTAGTACCGGCACAACTACAGCCTCGCCTACCGCTGATCATACACTATCGTGAGCCCGAGTTACAAAGAAGTTTGTCCTGGTAGGTGAAGGCCGTCCAGAATGGCTTCTATCTTTACGTTTCCTCCTAATCTTGCAATTTCTTCTCGGACCTGTTTCTCAATCACGCTGAGCACCTCTAGCGTGTACTCAAACGACTGGGTTGTGTTCCGTAGATAGCTGATGGCATGATTCTTGAGCGTCGGCGTCGCAGGCCGCTTCTGCAGGATGTCTACGCAGGTGCGTAAGTCCTTTGAGGCGCCGCTACAAACTCGAGCGCAGGATAACCCACTGAGGAGTTGCCGATTTGTCGGGTTGGCTCGTACGCCGTGGACGATGGGGAAAGAAAACTTTCCCTCGGTTAAATCTTCTGCGAACCCCTTGTTCACCTGGTACTGGTCGTTCTGCAGGTTCATATAGTCATCACGGATCTGAAAGTAAGCGCCTATGAGGTCTACAAGTGGGACGTAGTCGCTGGGTGGACATGAAAATATGAGTAAAGCGAGGAACGACTGGCTTTACACGTCAAAATTCGTGGTCGCGCAGGCCATCATGATCTTGACGCTGAGCCGGAACAGCCCTCCAGTCTCTTATCATCGGTCAGTACTACAACAGACTCGTCGAAATGTGACAACTCGCACTATTGTTGACCATTCGGACGTACTCTTCCTCCGTAGGGCATGTCAAGGTGTCTCTCCAAATTAGCTCTTGGCCTTGCCCTCGGTGAAGGTTCAGCAGCTCATCTTAGGCGTGCATCAGTACGGAGGGTAGGAAAGGGATGAAAATGGTATGCGTGTACCAGTTACAATACGGTCCAAGTCCAAGTCAGAATACAACCGCTGAGGTTCAGACCGAGAGGTGCTCAGATAGGACGGCCGAAGGGCAAAGAGCTCCTTGTATGCCAAGAAATAGACGTAATTTGCGGAGTTGATTGTTTGAGGGATACCATAAATCTTGTGTGCGACTTGGTTGAACATATGAATCTATACCAGCAGCGCATTCGTCCAAGAGAGCTTACCCGGCTGCCCGCGGCGAAGTTGGGAGTCGTCTTCAATGTCGTCAACTCTACCCCAAGCATTGAGTGTCTGTGTCATGGCAAGGAGCCTTCACGGACGTACAAAAGGCTAGCGTTGTGAAGCATGCCGATGACGCGCACGATAACCTTCAGCTTCTCCTCAGGAACTTTGAGCCAGACGTTAAACGCAGATATCATGAGCCCGCGGATGTCCTTTCCGGGCGTGTTGGTGAGATAAGTGTACGGTTCCAAAAGCGCCTTCGGAATTATGAGCGTTTGGTACAGGTTACCAGTAGGGAGACAGCGTACGGCTTCATCGCGTGCAGAAGTCGACGGAGACACGAGTAATGTGGAGAGGATATTGGCGTATTTGTCGGCCATTAGAAGAGAACAAAGAAGATATTTCAAAATTCAAGCCTAATAATCGCAATGGAGCCGAGCGGAACACGGGGTAAGCAGGACGATGCTATGCAATTTAAGCTGCTGCCAGCGTCCTGGTCAGTTGAGAATATAATTGATTACGCGCAGGAACAGCAAGAGGATGTCCGTTCTAGGTCTCGTGACGCGCAGAGATCATACGATATCTTGTGATAGAACAGGAGCCTTGACACTGGATGATCGTGACGTAGTAGCCGTGTGCACAGCAAACTTTGACCTACACGGAGAGGTAGTGAAGACGCGTCGTAGGGGAATTGTTTACACGTGTTTTCCCTTAACCCCGCAGTTAGACTGCGCATATATGTCCCAGACGCATGCATGGTGTTCCACGTTAATGTCCCCTGCAAACTATAAACTGTGCCACACTCGTTCATCAATTATGCTAAATAATGATACTGATAGACACATGCAAAAAAAGTGTGAGTACCACTTGATGAAATGCAGGCGCAATAGGAAATACGATAAAGGCATCAGATCGGGATGTCGGGATCCGTAAGACCATGGCCACATTTGCCAAGAAAAATCGAGGAATCACACGTGGATGCACATTATGGACGAGGGGTGAATGAGGGGTCGAGACCCGTGGTGGTTGTATTTGCTATGCACTTCAAAGGCACGATGCCGAGGCGTCGCCTATGTGCTTGCCGCGTCTGAGCGATTCAAGCCAAAATGGAACTTCGCGCAATCGATCGACAAAAGATGGGTTCTTCTTCATATGGCAAGAGGACTACATGGCACAATAAGGGATGAACGCTTTGACAGAAAGCGGGGGTGACATACAGTCGATAGATGCCGAGCGCCGAATTGGCGCTGAGCTTGAGCGCGGTGAATGAGACGCATGCATTGTACTATCTGAGGCGGATCAGGGAATGTACGCTGTGGGCAGAGTCGGTCAGCCAGCGCAGAGTGAAGACTACACTAGTAGGAGATAATCCACCTCAAACGGCGGAGGATCTTGTGGGGCTGACTGAGATCAACGAGCATGTCAATCGCGGCTGGGGAAAACGGGGTGGATCGACGCTCACCTGAGGGGCGCGGTGCAGCCAAAGTTTCTGTGGCGTCTCTGGCTGCGCCTGTCTGTATGAGCTACTCCTGAACACTGGCCTCTGTCCAAGGTGGACACCAACTTCGTCCGGTTTCAAGATGAGGGCCTGGCGCCGCCGGTCGACACGCGGTGCAATGTTCGGGATCGGTGAGGAGGGTAGGTCGTGTGGTGTCGGCGACGCCCCAACCGTGGGCGACATACGTGAATGCTTCGGCGTTGTGTGCACATGCGAGTGCTTCAAAATTGCGTCCTTGGCCCCGAGGTGCGAATCACAGGAAGGAGCTTTTGTTGGAGGCTGTCCTACCCTTCTCTTAGGATTCAAGGGGGGCCACGGCTCTGAAGGCAGCCAAGTCGGAGGCAGCTGTGATACAGGAGGTACGAGCTCGTCTCGCAAAGCTCCTAGGTGCGCTGAGCGGAAGAGCGAGCCGTAGCCTTGCAAGACCGTCTCGGAAGTGTATTGTGCAAGTTCGGCATTATAAGTGTCACGGCGAGGAAAGAGGACTTCGGGGGTACCCGGGCAGGAAGAGTGGGAAGTAGTTGAACTCGGTGGGGAAGGAAATTCGAGAAGAATTTCTGTTTCGTCGTCGGCTGTAGTCGGGTTGTCGTCCTCGCCTTCATCGTAACAAACGTCCTCGGCATAGAGGCTAGGCATTCGAAGACGCATCTGAGCAGGAAGGCTCGAGTAGTGACGGGGGTGTTCTTGCGAAGCGAGGATGATATCTGACCGGGGAGTGGACATAGCGAGAGAACGAAGGGCTAATGTACTGGATAAGATGGACAACCTGTAGAATAGAAGGAAGGCACGAAGGGATCCAAAAAAGGGGCGAGCACAGAATTAAAGATTAGAGGGCAGTTTCGCTATAGCCATATCGCTGCTTATTATGCACATGAGAGCTCGCAAGCGGAATTGTGTAGAAGAGGTGCTGCGCTGCGAAAAGTCCCCCCGCCAATATCCGGACAGGTAGTCGGACAGCGGATCAATCTGCTATTCTGTGAGGTCGACTGCTGCGCCTCCTAGTCAACCTGTTTACATGGATACAACTCGGTAAGCAGCATCTTCAGCAGTAAAATATTCACCTACCCAAGGAGTAGAATGTAGTCACGATTTCCTGCAGGAAAACAAAAGTGTGACGCGCGAGGTCGTCCCCGCTGCCACATAGCTTAGCGACTTGGCAGCATTGTCATCTAAACCCACGTATACGCCGAAATGTTGGTTGTCCGAGGACGAGTCCCGACGTGCCCTCCGCCATGCGGACGACCTCCTCGAGCGCACCCCAGGCCTGCGCATCATAAGCAAGGTCCTTTCCACGTAGTGCGCCCTTACGGCGTTTTTCAAGGACGCGCAGGTGCTCGTCGATATCCTTATAGCTATCCGGCGATGGATCCCAAGCTGGTCCTTGGCGGTTATAACGGTCATTGTTGAAATTAATGAAGTCCCAGTGCAGACGGCTCAAATTCTTCGTTAGCTTGTGAGGCAGTCCACGCGATGTCGCCGAAGTGAGGAGGAGCTCGAGCGTGTTATCAACTGGAGTTCGCGCGGTGTTAGCGGTACTAGGGTAGATGACGATCCACGGGCGCACCTCTGCTTTCCCATATTCGAAGCCATTCTGCTCGCTTCGCTCGCTCTGCTGCAGATAAGTCCGCAAGCATGTACTCTTTATGGACTGAGACTGCGGCATCGAAATTTCCTCGCCAGAGGCGACGGAGTGTACGTTTGGCGGGGTGGTGGAGAACAGACGCTGCGCATGCCCGCAAAAAAATCCGGTATACACTCCTGATACTGGCCGGCACTTCGTATGACATGTCCGCTAGCAGCTCGGACACAAAAGTGCGGGACACGGGACTGTACCCGTTGTAGACGGGGCAGGGACGAGATGATGAATGGTCGCAGTCTGAGGAAGTCTTACGCCGCGACAAGTAACACTAGTACTGTCACAGGAACTGTACAGAAGCTCGTGGCGGCGCCCTCTTGCTCAACCCCGTCATCCTCCCAGACCCTAAACACGATTCTTTGTCGGTAGCACTACTCATACAGGGTGCGCTTTTATCGAACAGAATGTCCTGCTAAACCGCAGTGGAGACGAATAATGCGAATAAATCACTTCAAGGACGGAGCGAGCCACGACTCAGGAGAGGATGAGTTCATTGATCGTTCGCCGGTCCTGGCATCCCTTGGTCACAGACTCTCTAATGCCCACTATGGTCGCCTTCGTTTCTGGCTTCCTTCCAAGGGACGGTAGGAGAGTTTGACAGGCACGGTTCGATGTCGGTGTCGTTTCCATCCTAGTGCGTTCCACTTCAGCATCGGCGCCAGTATGTGACAAGCAAGTTTGGCACCTGCTCTATGTATCGGATCTTCACTACGCTTGCCTGTGCCACAACGGCATCTCGCATCCATGCTGGCAGCTTGACCTGTCTCGCGATTGTAATGAAGCTTATACCGTCATCCCCACCGGGAGGCTTCAAATCGCTGAAGGATGCTTTCCTAGGGCTTCGACCTTTGCTGCTCGCACGGCTGTGACCACGGACACGACGCGCACTGCTATCGGGCTTGGCATATGTGCTTTTCCAGCTTCGCTGCATGACATATGGCTGCGGCTGCATACGGGCCTCGAGAGACAGGTCAACCCCATACACACTCATAGGTACAGACGGATGCTCACCTCACAGCGCGGGCTTTGCCGGGAGACAACGTTAAGAAGGTAGCTTGGCGTCGCGCTCTTATACATGCGACTTTCTGGGTGCGAAGCACGTCCAAGGGGTGCCGATTTCGAAGCCGTGGCAGCAGCAAACGGGTAACGTGATTGAGGCTTGATTCCTTCCCTTTACTTATGAGCGGAAGGACGACGCCTTTCTTCCTTCCTTCGACGCTTATCTGCCATTGTTCCGTGGAAGGTGGCGGAACCTTCAACGTCACAGCCTGCGATGAGACGTGGTTACCTGTAGATGTGATTCGTGGCCACGCGTGGTAGGTAGTACGTGTGAAGCGCCCATCATTATCTTAGGGAAGGACTAGAGACTTTGAACCTAGCCCTGCAGGTCCCGCCTGCATTGCGAACGCTGACCCATCCACGATCCAGCCAGCTACCCTTTATACGCTCAGCCCCTGTTAGAATCACTGCACCCTCACGAACATCAGCTTCGGAACACATCGTGCTAATCTACGAGGACTAGCGTTACGATCTATTTCCCCGCTTCACGATGTGCTTTCCACTACCTTCCTCGAGTTTCAGAATGCAGATGGCTGCCAGCACGTTCTCCAGACCTCGATGTCCCTGTTGTACGTTCACCGTGCTGTTCTGCTGATAGAAAGTGTCTTCGTCCTGCTCGCGTCCCTGCGCAGATCGTTGTCATAATCTTCCGTGTCGTCCACAACCGTCGTTACCTGCGGGGATTCCGATGACCACTTCCTGTCCGCGGGATTCAGTTCGGCCGCGAGCTTCTATGAAGATCAAAGCGATGCCGCGGCGAAACTCACAGATGCGACGTACTACTCCATGTTCCCACCGTCTTTGCTTCTCATAGACCTTACTCCTCTCGGATAAGGAAGTGGAGTGAGACGCGGGAATACTACCCGTCCAATCAAATCCGACGACATTCGTCTTGTGCTCTCGCCGAGCAGCTCTTCGGGAGTCCCGTACGTTCTCCGTAAACCCCCGCCTTAGCTCCAGCTTCTACCGTCTGGTCCGCGTTTTCGCATCTGATAAGCGGCTATGCTCTCCTAAGCATGTTCTGCGGCCATAGAGAAGTCGCCGTAGTCGCGTGTGGTAAGTTCTGTCCCGAAGTTCGCGCTCGTCACTATTTCGTTGTCCTCCCTTGCGCGGTAGAATTTTTGATGACTAGTCTATGACAATAGATCTGAACTGCGGTACGTCCGCGGAGGGCCTATTTACCGAGACATTCTACCACCGCAGTACGCACTGCTCACTCGCGACGGCCGACGAGCGTGCTCCCGGCTCCACAATGAGTGTACATAGCTCCCGTGGTACCGATACTGGCGCACTGCAGTCAGGATACGCGTGATCGCTGAAAGTGCTAGTTCGGTTTCCTAATCGATGTCATCTACTTTCGTACGGCCGCACGGTTACAGTGATACATTTGGGGCGCTTTCTTTCGTGGCACTGTCAAGCGGCGTGAATACGCTCGGCAGATGGCAGTAGCGAGGAGGGGCGGTTGTTGTCAGGGAAGCTGGCGTGGCTGCTGTGCCAGGGGTTTGGGGGAGCGTGGTCTTGGGCGCTGACTCGGGCCGTGGTGGCGGAAAGCAAAGAGAGCAACGGGACCTGCCTTTTGCCGTCGTGGCGAGCCAGCGCACCGTGGCCTGCACATGCTCGCTCGCCCTTAACTCGGTACCCAACCACTATCGTCGACCCGCCCGTCATCTGTAGCCTTCCCTACAAGAAGAGGACGAGGGCGTAAAGCCGGCTCGCCGTCGGTCCCCGTTCCCTGAAGTGCCCTCTTCATCCAATAGCCCGAGCGACCGACAACTGGCGCGTTTTATGAACGACACCGCTGTCGTAGGCGAGGACGGAGAGTGGGAGTTCTTGCAGGATGATTGGTGGCACATCTCGTTCAACGCTGTGAGCTGGACCTACCCGTCGTCACTCCGACCACGCCGCCGCGTTTCGGTCCAATCCTTGCCCGTATCATCGCCATCGCGTTCCTTCAAACCAATCCCAACGCGCGATACCTTGCTACGCTCCTCTCCATACGCCAAAAGCATGTCCCTGTGTTGTGGCGAATGCCAGGAGCTGCGTCACTCCCTTTGTCCGTGCCAGAGTGACGCCGATGTGGGTGTTGATCTGCGGGCGGATTTGGTGGGAGTCACGCTCGCAGAGGATGCTCTCGGAGCTTACGAAGCCTGCGTTGGATTCGGAACGCCGCGCACAGACTCGGAGGAGATGAGTGTCGTTGAGCGCACCCGACGTGTTCTTCGTCTCCGACGTCATGCGGGCGCGGATGCTCTTGGTGATGCGAAGGATACCTGGCGATCACACATCTGTGCCCTCTTTCCCGACGCCTTTCTTTCGGACAGGGTTACATCCGCGTCTTCCCCGCCTACCGACGCAGCGGCGTTACCTTCGATTCTTGACCTCGACCTCGGTCCTGAGTCTCTGCGGTCCGATCCCGAAGCGCTGCCCTCGACGCCCAGGCCCTCACGGCGTGTTGCTAGCACTATCAAGGAACAAGTCGACCACGTTTTGCGCAAATTCGAACGTCTGCAGAGTGACTGGCGGGACGACGATGGTACGTGGTTGTTCAGCTTCGGATGTTCGGCCCGGTCCAACTCCACCCTTGAAATCCAGGAAAGCATCCCTCGCGCGAACCATCGTCACCATCGACCACTTCGTCATCACCTGCAACCTCAGATGATTCACAGTCACTCGCATCTTTTACGACCACCCGTACGCGGTCAAGTTCGCTCCCATCTGTCAACCTTCGCAAGGACGAGCATGGATTCTACAACCTCGTCGAGGAAGATCACTCCGATCCGTTCCTGGGCAATAGGCTGCTCCGAGGACGCAAGTCCGCTGTGAAGGAGCACGCGTTTGACCAAAGCTCTGACGCGGATGATGATGATGCGCGCCGATCGTTTTCCGTTAAGCGCCTTTTCCAATGCACCGGCGACGGCTGGATCCGCGTCGTCGAGAACACAGGGGACGAAGCCTCCACTCCGCGCTCGCCGTCGCCGCCTGACGATGTGGATGCTGACGAGCAGTGGCCGTCGCTCGCCTCTGCCGCATCGAAGCCCGCCCCACCGCCCACGCATATGTCGAAGCATGCGCGTCGCGCGTCTTCCTCTGCAGACTGCTGGGTCGACCGAGCGCCCGTCGCGACCTTTTCCGGTCAGCGCAAGCAGCGCTCGCGAAGCCAGCAGTTCGCGCCGCGCGGCGCACCTTTTGGCTTTCCGCTACATCCGCCACCGCCGCCTCCACCACATCCCGGATTCTTCATGTACCCGCCGCCGCCGCCACCACCACAAGGCTTCGTGCCAATGCCTTATACGACATACCCGCCGTATGCGGTTGCTCCTCCGGCGCCAGCGCTGGCACCGTATGGGCCGTACAACATGTCCCCTGCACCTGCCTTCCATCCGACCGGTTGGCTCTAATTGCCGTTCTCATTCATGTGCCCTCCCCTGGCCTTTCGCCGCCATCGTCATCTTTTCATCCCCGCTTTCCCTCCCCCCTCATCGAACGCATCACCGAACGCAACACATCGCATTGTTTCTGCTCGGCTCGTTATGGATTGCTAGTGCATAACTCAAACACATTGTCTTGTCTTCTCCCGCATATTAATTTGCATTGGACTGTCCTCTTGGCTCTGGTTGCTCTCATGCACTTGTTTCTTGGCCTCGTTTCATTCCATCCCACCTTGCCTCATAATTTTATTGTATGTGCCTCTCCATTGACTGATTGAAGTATGGCCTACCTCACTATGCCAGGAATGACTCCATCTCAAACAAGTCTTTCCTGGTTCTCTATGGTCCCTCTCGAATCTCCTTAACACCTGTTAGATATACATCCAAATGACATACCTTTTTAAACAGTGCTGGAGGCCTGCAGAGCTTGGTAATGATCTGTGTGTTGTGGGATTCACCATGGACCTGCTGAGAGCACAATGGGACCTGCATCCCTTTCCCACCAGGGTTATATTCTTTGACAGGAATGAGGAAGATTACCATGAGTGGATGGTTGTATTAGACACTATAATAATTCTTGCGTTGGCAAAACCTCTAGTCTCCAGTATTATTGTTCTCGCTTGTGTGAAGTGAGCTCGAAGTTGTGTGCCCTCATGTTGTGACATGACTGATGGCTACTGGATCACTAGTTCTCACCTAGTCGCATCTGCATGTATTGGTGCGATCGGTCACGGTGGAATGAAGGCCCCACCCGCTCGGATTAGTTCTAGCCCAGGTAATTCCATCGCTACAAGAGCTACAGCCTTCCGCCCGCGCTGACAAGACCATGCACAAGGTAGGTCTTTACGAAAGATTGCATCCTGGAGATTGACTATGAAATAGCATACAGGTCAAGGTAAGCTAGCTTCCATCGAAAACCTGGCTCTCGCTTTGCAACCGCAAGCCGCTGCTTGCCGTAACGATATTCTGCACGTACATCTCCGCATGTGCTCGTACGAAGCAGTCCATGGCTCGTGGGTCAACCGCGCGTGCTCGCATCTGCGCCCTCTGTCCAGGCATTGATCAAAACAGGCCGGGTCGCATGACGTGCGCCATGTACGCACAAGAGCAAATTCGGTCCCATGGTAGATAAAGCTGAAGAGCTGCTTGAAATCGGAGTGTTCTCTGGTGATGTTGAAGCTGGCGAGGCACTCCATGGTAGCACGCTTAACTGCCTGCGTATTGCATACGGAGTTTTAAGGAAAGCAGATGGGAGGCGAGTGATTGACTTACGGCTTTATTCGCCTTCTCGAGCTCCTTGGCAAGGTCCGACACGTCCTCGCTACCCTTATCTTTATCCTTTGCTGCTACTTTCTTCTTTTCTTTACCTTTCTCCCTATCTCTCACGGCCTCGCTCTTACCAGCCGCAGACGGCACGCTTGGCACTTTAAACACATCGTCGTCCGCGACGGACACGTTTCTGCGCAAATCCGCCCGCCCAAGCATAACGTCCCTCGCGCGCTCCACCATCCCATCCTGCTCGGCTTTCTTTCCGCCATCGCCCCTCTTGCGTTTGTTCGTAGTTTGGTTGGAAATCGAGGTGGTGGTGAGGACGCGCTTTTTCCCAAACTGGACGAGGGGCGGTACGCGCGGCGAGGGGTCGTCGGGACGCGGGCGACAGGTGGCGGGCGTAGGAGGCGCAGGAAGGACGCGAGCCACGAGGAGACAGAGGGTGGGTGCTTTGCTTGGGGAAGATGAGCTAGACGCTCCTACACTTGCGTCTGCTGGGCCCGCAGGTGGTAGCTTGCCGTATATGAGAATTTCAGAGGTGGAAGGGGTCTCTGTAAGGGGACAGGGTCAAGAAAGAAAGAGTCGGGTATAAAGGGACATACTGGGGTCGCCGAGGGCAATGCGAATCCCAGTGTCGGTTGTGCCAGACGGGGAGGTTATAGGGTTTACGCACAGTTGATTGGAAAGGTAGAGACGCGTAAGGGATGCAGCAGGGTGAATGTCACTGTTTACCAGAACAAAATAAATATCACAATCAGCCGCCCAAACAATGCAGACTCAAGGACATCTACTGGACGCAGAGGGTGAGACAACGAAAGGTACTCACACGCTCACATCTGTCGACTTATCTAAATATACTTGATCAAGCCGCACCGTCCCTGCAAGCGCGAGCGTCCTCCCGCGCATACTCTCCAGAGAAAGAGCCAGAGGATTGTCAAGGAGGCTGGTTGTTCTGTCCAGTGGCACTGTGAACGTTAGGCCCTCGAGGAGGAGGCGCGAGCCAGGGATCGAGAGCGAACCACGGAAGAGCAAGCGATGACTGGGTGGTGTGTAGACATAGCTCGTCTCGCGTGCGGGCCCTTTCCGCGCAACACACAGCGGATGTGTATCATTCGTGTCCATGGAGTCGTCTGAGGCACGAGGGTGTCGTCAAGGTGAGGATACGGGCACGATGATGTGGTACCGCTCGGGCCTTTGTTGCGAGACGAACGCTAAAAGACGCTATCGATGGGGTGTAACTCAGATTTAGTTTTACCAGGCTATGATCCCGGCTTATTAGTCCCCAGAAGGCACGATGAAACGAAGACGCGCGTTTGGCGTCACGGTAGTGGAGGATAAATCCAGCCGCGTCCATTGGCGCGCAAACCGCGTTGTTTGCTCGTGTTTGGGGCGCGGGGTAGCCGCGACATGGGATGTGGCTGTCCTTTACCTTTGCCACTTGTCGTTAACGTGGTTGTCTCCGTTGTCTTATCGCGAGGGAACTTGACCACCTCTATTGTCCCTCTGCATCTCATTGCAATGGTCCGAGAGACCATAGCGCACGATATAAAGTGCAGGCGGCGTGTGTGGTGCTTCCATGTGGTAAGCTCCTCCTTTTCCAAGTGGCAAGTTCGTGCAAGTCCAAGGTCCTCAAGCTCAAGCCCTAAGCCTCTGTATTGGCCTCCCAGGTATAAAATTTTTGTCCTCGCATCAAATCTAGTTCAACACTATGTCTTTCACTGCAATAACCTCTGTGCGCCTATCTCAAATCTATCGGCCTAATGTTTGCTAAGTTATCCTCTAGGACATAATCTCCCTCTCGTCCCGCCGGTTCGCCGCTAGTAGCGCATTGCGGGCCTTTGCTCGTCGCACCTCCCTCATCACGAAGCCAACCTCCAATGCACCACCACCTATGGAGTTAGACGTTGATGCCGCTGACGGCTACGAGCTCAGCGCCTCCGGCGAGCTTGCCAAGTGCGACGTCAGCTTTCTTCCTGCACCTATTATCGAGCCTACAGATGCCTCGCACTACGCTCAGACGATACGTATGCGTGCTGCGCGCCCTCTTCCCCCTCGTCGTCGCTCTACGTCCAGGCTCGGCAGCATTAGCCCCTCAGTGAGCGCTCTTTGCCCTCCGTCTCGTGTGGTCGTGCCCACTAACGCATCTACATCAACTAGAGCTCTGGCTATCGCTTTCCCGACATTCCTTCCCCCCTCTCTCCCTCCAACGCTTACAAAGAATTTCGCGCCCTTGTCGAGGAGGTCAAGGAGTGTGGTGTGGAAGAGGAGGCGGTCACAAACGCGCTGGAGGGCCCACGTCACCCTTCCGGCATCGCGCCGCCGAAGCGTAGGGCCAGGTTAGACATCCCGGCACGGGCTCCCGTGATACCCACCGTGCTCAACATCGTTGCGCCTGTTCCACGCCGCCCTGCTGTGGTGCCATTCGCCCACTCTATCGCCTCTGCTGCAGCCTTCTCGCAGTCCGGAATTGTGCCATCCGTGCAGTCTCCTACCCTCGTTTCGCCTGTGCAGCCCAGCATACCGTTCTCTGTATACCGTGCTGTCTCCGCATCACCGACGAACCCCGGCTCAATTACTCCTGCGACGCCCATCCCCTCCACCCCTACACCGTTGACCGCTCGGCACACATCTCTACCATCGTCTTTCACTTCCACACCCGCTGACTCGCGCTGTGCGACGCCCATAACGCCCAGCAGGCGCATCGTCCCACGGACACATTGGGTTGATTATAAGGGCAGACCTGTCACAGCGTCGCCGGCTACGGCCAGACCTGTGGCCTTCGCGGCTGCATGATCTTGAAGGTAGCTATAATTCTTGCAGTCGGACCTGAACCGCCACGCGGCGGGGATCTCGTGTTTATGGATCTTTTATGCTCCGTATGATCATTTACTATGGTTCTTTACTATGCTCGCGGTAATGTACAGTACGAGTGTGTTGGTGGAAGCCCGTTGGCACTGACAAAACAATGAGCGCACACACATGCTTTATTGTACCTGTCCAGCTGGTCGGATACTGGCGTCAATTCGGGAACTTGACATAAGAAATGGCATAGAGTATAGAAGGGCCAGAAGGTCACGGTGGCATAGGTTGGACCGTGGGATGATGGCTGGCTGGACACGTCGACGCGTCGAGGCGGTGGCGCGCAGTGCTGTAACGTACGAGCTCACCAAGCGCTCTCGTCTGTTAGAGTCGACGGGAGCAGCGATGAAGGTGCAAGGCATCATACTTAGTGCCGCAGTCCTCTTACTCCTCCACCCCGTCTCGGCTGTCAAGAGCGGTGACTTCAAAACATGCTCTCAGTCTGGCTTCTGTCGCCGCGGTCGCGCAATCGCCGCCCGTGCACGCGATGCTACCGCCAGCTGGAAATCGCCATACTCTGTCGATGCCAGCTCGGTGTCCGTCTCGTCCGAAGAGGCCCTCATTACGGCGAAGGTGCAGTCGTCACTGTATCCAGATGTCGACTTCCGCCTCGAAATGCATGTCGAAGATGACGGCGTTGTGCGTGTGCGCATGGACGAAGTGTCTGGACTCCGCAAGCGCTACGACGAGGCGGCGGACTGGGCGCTCGTCAAGGAACCGACGATCAGCTCTGACATTCGTTGGACCGCGGGCAAGAAGGCTGTTAGCGCGGCTTACGGCGCTGGCGTCGAGGTTGTACTCGAATACGAGCCATTGCGCGTCGTCGTGCGACGGCACGGGAAGGAGCAGGTCGTCATTAATGGACGTGGACTACTGCATATGGAACACTTCCGAACGAAGGAGACACCGGTCGCGAATGAGGAAGGCTTGGACGAGCAGGATGTGATGACCAGCTTGAAGGCGAACGCGTGGTTCGAGGGCGAGGACCAGGACGCGTATTGGGAGGAGTCGTTCTCCAAGTGGACCGACTCGAAGCCGAAGGGTGAGTGCTTCTTTCAAGACGTCATTCTCTCCCTTCTAAAGGCCTTGTAGGCCCCGAATCTCTGAGCGTCGATATTGACTTCCCAAATCACGGCCATGTCTACGGCATTCCCGAGCACGCCACATCCCTCTCTCTGCCTACAACGACCGGCGACGATCCTTTCTTCACCGAGCCCTATCGCCTGTACAATCTCGACGTCTTTGAATACATCGCCTCTTCCCCCATGTCGCTCTACGGCGCCATCCCCCTCATGCACGCACACTCTGCCGAATCGACCGTCGGAGTCTTTCATGTCGTTGGCTCCGAGACCTGGATCGACGTCGCGCATCCCTCACCTATGTCATCCCAGACACACTGGATCTCCGAGTCCGGCATCCTCGATCTGTTCATCCTCCCCGGCCCCAGCCCCGACGACGTCTTTGCACAGTACGCTCGTCTGACGGGCACTGCAGCGCTGCCTGCCCATTGGGCGCTCGGGTACCACCAGTGTCGCTGGAACTACGTCAGCTCAGACGACGTGCGAGGTGTACAGAAACAGTTTGATGAGGCGGACATGCCAGTTGATGTGTTCTGGCTGGACATTGAGTATGCGGAAGAGCACAAATACATGATTTGGGACCAGAAGACGTTCCCGGATCCCATCAACATGACGAACGATGTCGCTGCATTCGGCCGCAAAGTTCGTCCTTCCTTGCCGGACTGGTCCAAAGCTAACTTGAGGTAGATGGTCGCCATCGTCGACCCGCATCTCAAGCGGGCGGAGGATTACCCGGTCTACTCCGCTGCGCGTGATAAAGGCCTTCTCATAAAACAATCGAACGGCGAGGACGATTTTGAGGGATGGTGCTGGTCTGGTTCTAGCGCCTGGGTCGATTTCTTCAACCCCGACGGCATCGAGTTCTGGGCGAAGCTTTTCGATCCGCGTCCCGGAAAGGAGTGGTCTTGGACGCAGAGCACAGAGGATATCTATATCTGGAATGATATGAATGAGCCCTCGATTTTCAACGGGCCGGAGATTACACTGCAGAAGGATGCAATTCACTACGGTGGATGGGAGCACCGCGATGTGCATAACATCAACGGTATGCCGTTGGTGAGCGCAGGTTGCTAACGAATCCGTCGTGATGCTAAAAACATGTAGGTTGCAGCGACGTCCACCGGGCTTATTCAGCGTGGCGACGTTCGCAAACGCCCGTTCGTCCTGACTCGCTCGTTCTTTGCCGGCACGCAGCGCTACGGTGCCATGTGGACTGGGGACAACCTCGGCACTTGGGAACACATGGCCGTTGGGATCAAGATGGTGCTCTCGAGCAACATCGCCGGCATGGTCTTTGCAGGCTGTATGTACCTACCTCATCTATGCTCGCTGCTTCCTCTCAGTTCTTTTAGCGGATGTCGGTGGCTTTTTCGGTAACCCGGACGCTGAAATGCTCGTGCGCTGGTACCACGTCGGCATCTTCTCCCCGTTCCTGCGCGCACACGCGCACATCGACACAAAGCGTCGTGAGCCGTACCTCCTCACCGAGCCGTACAAGTCCTACGTGCGCAATATCCTCCGTCTGCGCTACTCTATGCTTCCCGTCTGGTACACTGCATTCCGCGAGAACAGCGAAACAGGTCGTCCTGTTGTTCGGTGCGCTCATATTCACTAACGTATCGGTCAAGCAAAGTATGGCTTACACTTGTCGAAGGCCACACTACGCTGTCTTCCCCCAAGACCTGAACGGCTTCGCCATTGACGACCAGTTCTTCCTTGGCTCCTCTGGTCTACTTGTGAAACCTGTTACGCGCCCGGGTGTCACTGAAGAAACAGTATACATCCCCGAAGACGAGGTTTACTATGAATACTTTTCTCACCAGACCTACCACGGCTCCGCGGAGGGCAAGAACGTCACTGTGCCCGCACCACTTGACCGCGTGCCGCTTCTCGTGCGCGGTGGGTCTATCGTGCCAACACGCGAGCGTCCGCGCAGATCATCGTCACTTATGGCGCAGGATCCGTTTACGCTTCGTGTTGCGCTGAGCAAGAGCGGCGCAGCGAAGGGAGAGCTATACCTCGACGATGGGGTGACATTCGCGCATAGGGACGGTGCCCTCGTCTGGCGCGAATTCATCGCAGCGAAAACCAGCAAAACCACTACAATCAAGAGCCGTGATCTCGCTGTCGAGAAACCATTCGCGGCTGACCTAGCGATCTACGATCCGGCCAATGCATTTTCTCAGAGCATTAAAAATGTCCGCGTTGAGAAAGTCATTGTCCTGGGTCTCTCGGGAAAACCGAGCAGCGTGATGCTAACCGGCGGGGGCGAGCTCGTGTGGGAGTTCGAGGAGGGCGCGGGGAGCGCGGGGAAGGAGGAAAGGGCGAGTGTGCTGACAATAAAGGACCCGAAGGTGGGCATCGCGCAGGACTGGGAGGTCAAAATTACTCTGTGAAATAGACGCATCTGGGCAATGCATACAACGAAACGATGACTTGCTCGATCGGCCACCCGCTTTGAAACCTGACAAATGGCGTTCGTGCAGGGCGGACTGATCGGATGTCACAGCCGTTTAATTTTGCTTGCTTGCCACGGACTCAACTTCGTTAGGGTGGCATTGGCGGCTCAAGGTAGTACCAATTTGCGCACTTAACCAGTAACCACAACAGCTTAAGCGCCCGTTTTCACACCTTGCCAGGAGTGGCCTCCCTTTACTCCCGCCGCTGCTCATTCCCTCCATCGCTCATGCAAAGACAAGGAATGCCACGCTTTCGCGTAGATGACGATCAGTTCGGCGGTCTCGGGCTCGCTGTATCTTCTTAACATGTGCAGTGTGACTTGAGGTAGGTGGTCACTTCTGAGTCCTATTGACTTCCGGATTTGTCCTTCAGCCACACGTCGAGCTTAGGTCTATATAAGAGACAACCAACCTCTAGTGCACCCCTCAGAGGTGGCCGCTCCGTCGCGCCTGTGTATGCTTCTCCTGTCTGTTTATAAATATTCCTTAAAGCTGTGATGGAGACCGCCAGGCCGCGTATCATCATCACCCCGCCGTCGCCTGTCACGGTACATCCAGCGCGTTCTCCTCACTATATAACTCGCCCTGAGCTAACCACGACGTCCAGTACAGACGGAGATGACCGTCTCTGTCGCAGGTGGTCTCGCTGGCGAATCCGCCTCCCGTCCGTGGGCCGGCACGCGGCCGCCGACCAAAGCCGCTCATTTCTCGTCAACTGCTCCTACGGGCCCGATAAACCCCTCCACAGACTCTGTTAACGCCCCCTCTCGTCGCGCCCGTGCAAATACACTCAAAACCCACCGGCATTCAATCGCTCGGACAGGCCAACACCGTGACAGTGTCGTGCCTCTTACGTCCTTCTCCCAAGCTGGCACGAAGGATACGCCGCGGTACTCCGTCGCGGTTCCAGCTATGTCGTTCTATAACTTCAAGGATGGAGACGCCAGGCCGTCCCCCTCGGACCGCCCCCGCCTTGCGCGTGCGAACTCGCTGAATCAGGGCACCGTCGTGTGGCGTCCCCGCGCACACTCGCTGGTACAATACCACCGGCAACGCAGGAACACCCTGAACCAAAGCATCTCGCCGGATACTTACGCCGTCCATACGCGCTCACGAGCGAACTCAAATGCTTCTGCAATTCCACCCGTCCCTTCCCTGCCCTTCAACACTCGAAACGCTCCTGCCATCTCTTCCATGGTCCCTTCCCCTCCTTCTGGGAGCGCCGAGCGCATGTACCGCGTGCCGCGCAAGCCGGTTCCGCAGCTGAGCGAAACGGAGCTGGCCGTCCTTGAGGCTGACGAGATGGGCGTGCTCCACAGGGCGCACGAGTCTTTCCAACCCGCACTCCGGACCCTCCCCGCATCAGCGCCTCCCCTGAAACGGGACGCGACTAGGGTGCTCCCGTGCCATCGCTATCCCCCCGTCTCCCAGTCAGATACGGAAGACGAGTGGGCGGGCTGGACGATCGTCCGACGACCCGGTATGCCCGTGCGGCGCTACGAGACTCGCAAGCGGCACGGTATGCTTTTCGACGACGCCGGTGCACCTCTCCCAGTCTACACTCAAGGGCAGGTCCCCCATTCTGAGCCGGTGCCGGTAATCCCGGCGCGCGTGTTAAGAACTGCCGCGTCGACGTTGACACTAAGGGGCCAGATGGGGGCGCCGGTGGCCAAGCCTCGTGGGCTAGGTAAACTGGGGACGAAAATTGGCGTAGTCACGAAGGCACTGTTCGGGATACACGCCTGACATGCCCTTCGCGCTGTACACAACCGCGAAACCCAATTCCTGCCTTCCCGGTCGGACTGACCACCTGACTCGTTTCGGACTTCATATGCATATGTAACCCACACCCGTCCCTCCACATTTTTTCTCGTAGGATCCCAGCAAAATTTCTCCCATGTCATAGCACGGACCATAGTCACACAACACATCTTTCCGTCTGCTCCAGCCCTTTCTTCTCGATAAAAGTCGTGAAAAATGCAATCCGCGAGATCTTCTCAAGTAACGGCATTAATTGTTTGCCCAACGTCACGTCGTCACCACGAGAGCCATCCGAATAGCGCACAAGATAATTGGAACGGTCTCAAAGTATCCTGGGCGTAACAGTCTGAGGCACTGAGTAATGCGTGTTGTCGGTCCGATCATGGCGACAATGAGGGCGGTCGTGATCAGGAGATGGGCATTAGACAACAACGTCAGGATCTATGGCAGCAGTTGACAAACCCCAACGATGGGTCCGATTTTCTGAATTTCGCTCTTGAGGTAACGACGGAGACTAACGTCCGCGTTGATCTAGCCCCCGGACATGTACCCAACACCGGAAGCACAAGATCGAGGATGTCATATTATCAGCCGTAGATACATCGACGGAAGCGAGATGAGTATAGCAGTTCTCCTTTTGCAGCCCGTAACCACAAAAGGAGGATTCCCTTCCACCCTGAACGAATACAATGGATCTAAGGAACATAAATCCTGATTTTAGCGCCTACGCACAGACAAGCACATCCTGCTGCATAGCTAAGCGACGCCCTCACCCTAGTCTATCCCAACTAATGCTCACCTTTCCCTTCTCCGTCCTACCGGGCTACTCCCGCCAAGCGATAGCCCTCACCGGACTCCCGTCACACCTCTCGATCCGTAAAGGCAGCAGACTAACCATCCACTGTATCTCTCCATCACCATCTCCGAGCAGTCTCTCCAGGCCGTTGAGATTCTCCGCGATAATCCCTCCCCGTCCAAGCCACACGTGATGTACCTCGTGTTTTGCGCTCTCGCCGTCCGGGCTCAACGCGTCGATGCCGAGCACGCGCACGCCCGCATCTAGGAGGCGCGATGCGATGCTCGGGGAAAGGCGCGGGTTGGATGGATAGAGCTTCGTGCTCCAGTGCGCCGACCAGCCCGTGCACACTAGCACCGCAACGCCCTCCCGATACGTTCCTTCATACCGCGCGAAAATCTCCTCCCAGTCCAACAGCGTGCTCGGCTCATGTCCTCGCGCATCGATGACCACCGCAGGACATATTAGCTGGGAAAGGGAGAGTGAGTCGACTGTTGCACCGCTTGGGATGAAGTGCGCGGGCGCATCGATATGTGTGCCGGTGTGGGAGGACAGTGAAAGATGCGAGACGGCGGACCCGTGCTCATCGATTGTGCAGCAGAGCGAGCGCGCGAAGCGCGGGTGGCCTTCGCAGAAGCTCCCTGAGTCAGAGGTGAGGACGTGTGATAGGTCTGTGATGTCGCGCATAGCGCTGCGGAGAGGCAGGGACGGGAGCTCTAGGCGGGCAGACGGGGCGTGAAGGGGGTCAATGCAGTGGAGATTGGGGACGATGATTTATGGTCGCGGGACGAAGCGATCACGGGAAGCGGGCCGGGCGGACCACGTGTCCGGACAGGTTGGATGTGCAGGAGTTCGGAGGGTCGGAGCCTAGAGGTTTGACGATACAGAAGGTGAAGTCTTACTGACAGGCGGCGACGTGTGGAAATCTGTGCGTGGATAGCGCGGTGACGAAGGTTGTGCCGTATACGGCTGGAGAATTCGAAGTTTGTTTACGTCTCGCGTATTCAGCCTGACGCCGCCGCGCATCGATGAGCTGAAGATATCCCTCAGCGTTTTGCGCTAGCAAGGCTGCATTAGACGAGGACCGTGCGATGTTAGCTAGCCTAAGGGCGCACCCGACTATTCGACCCAGCCGAAAGCTCTCACTGGGGACCCGTCGCACCCCGTGATCTTGAGCGGTGCAAGACATACCATAAGTCTGCCACCGCGTCCCTGCGCCGCCTGCAGTTCGTCGAGGTTCGTAAGATTCTCCGCGATAAGCTTCCCAGAACCCAGAATGGTATTGTGTACGCCCAGCGTGTCCTCCCCCTCGTCCTCTGAAATAGGGTCCGGGCTCATGGTGTCGATTCCGAGAACTCCTACACCAAGCTCGACGAGGCGTTCCGCAACGGCCTTCTCCACGTACGGGTGCTCGAAATACTTTCCCTCCTTATCGGCCCAGAACCTGTCCCACCCCGTCCTGAACAAAACCATTACGCCCCCTTCAGCTTGGATTCTTGATTCGTACGGACGAAGGTCAGGTAAGCCTATGCGGGAGCGGGCGGATTTGGAGGAAACGTCGATGACGATAGCCGGGCGGACGAAGGTCGAGAGAGGGATGGCGTCAATGGTAGGGGTGTCTGCAAAGCGATGTGAGGGGGCGTCGATGTGGGTGCCTACGTGGGAGGAGAAAGAGAGCTGGTGGACGGAGAAACCAGTATCAGGGATACTGCAGAACTGGCGACAGGCGAACGGCGGATCTCCTGGGTAAACGGGGACGTTGTCGTCCAAGGGGTGTGAGAGGTCGATGAGATTCGAAGATTCCATATTCCGAGAAGGTATGATGATAGTATTAACACCAGCGCCAAACTGCGTAGGAGAAGAACTGGGCGCTCGCGCCAGTCGAAAGACCGTGCGGATGGGCCCGGTAAGATCCGACAGCTCGGGTTCGCCAGCTTGATCGAGCACTGCTGGAGCGAACGAAGGGAGTTTGTTCAAACGTTCATGGTCCATCAATCCGCGTCAGTATGCTCCTGCCCTGAGAAGCGACACCTACTCGTCTGTGACCTCTCACTGCCGTGCGGATACGATATCTTACAGAACAATTCAGGAGTGAGCGATCATGGGGCCCTCTTCTTGGATCAATTTATTACACGTACCAGATGCGCGAGTGCCTGGTAGCCGGGCTTTCCCCTAATCCTCTCATTGACTTGGTGTGCGAACGGCTGGAAGGCTTCTGGCATTTTCAGCATGGCAACAATAACGCAAGAACATTATTACGGCCCCGTAAAAGTCTCCTAACTAGTCGCTTTCCGCGGTTCTTCATTCGATAATACAGACTTTGGCACTTTAGCCTTGACTTTAGCGCTTACCTTAGATGGAGAACTGCCTTAATGGCGCCAACTTCAGCGGCCCAAACACTCGGGAGTGTACCATACGTCCAAGTCCTTTGCTTTGAGTGGAATTGCCCCGGAGGCTTGCCTAGGGACCTTCAGTTTTTTCCGGCCGTACTGGACAAGGGTGGCCCGCGTCCACCCGGCCGTATCCCCGGGCTTTCCCGTCACAACCTAGCTTGGCAATCGGTCCTGACACGTCAGCTGCCTGGGTGGCCCAGAGACTACAATGAACTAATCTACAGGCCATTCGGTAGCAACCTACCGGATGAAAGACCTCTGTCCATCTACCGCCTTCTTCTCCGCCTCCAGCATCATCTGCATGGCACTCACCCATCGTCAATATGACCTATGCTTATGCTTCGATCGCTGTTACGTCGACGACCGCTTGTCACTGATACCTGTTCTCGCAGTTAAGTTAGGACATCTAAGAACGGCCCACAAGGTGATAGCTACACTAAGGCATGCTGCTTGGTCCAGCGCCGGCCACATCACTGTTCCGCGACCCTCAATCTGGCAGCATGACGGACTGCCCATAGGCCAGAGTAAGCGTCGAGTGCAGTATAAAGGACATGGCTAGCGAAGGGTCATTCAGGATGCGAGCTGAGTTTTCGCAGTCTTGTGCCCGCGCCTCGAGGCGTGGTCGACTTCGGAGTCCGCCCGTCTTTAAAATCCCCTAGGGTTGCAGTCAGCCTGCCACTCGAACATCTCACCACTCCCTTCATCAAACTATAGCAAGGCGGGTGCACCCGACCGCCTCTATCTCACCGCTTTACCTCTCCTTTATCCCATCTCATCACTCTGTCCACTCTGTGGCACTCTCCTGTGGACTGATCCTGACGTTTGTTTAACACCTGAAGCTTCGCAAATCGCCGACATGCCTCGTCGCGCCCAACCAGCGTCACTTCCCCCTTCCAATGACTCCATCACAATATCACAGTTTCTCACTCAAATCACAGAAGAGGCCGGTCGTGCTGCCGGACTTATCCTCTTAAAGCGCCCGCCGAAGAGCGACTGTCTCGGATACCTTGTGCGTGTGCATCACCCCCCTCTGTGGTCTCGTTGCTTATATCTCATCCCGCGTTAGAGGGAGTTGGGATCTTGTACCATCACTGAGTTGCAACGCCGAGCAGGCAAAGCGGTGAAACCGCGCGACTGTGCCGCGCCCGGCAATCTCTCCAAACTACACATGGACGAAATCAAGAATATACCGCTACTCACATGCAGTGTCGCAGGCTGCTGTTATATGTATGTGGCTTGCTTTGTCTCGGCGAGCATCGGTCTGACATCCAGCTGCAGCGTTTCGCGAGGAACTAGTGCCTCGCGGCATCTAGTCACGCACGGCGCTGACCTAGACTCAAGTATCGACACGTTTTACGAGGTCCGGCTTGTTAAAGAACTAGTGAAAGACCCACGGGATCTCAAGTTTTTCGAGAAGGAGACCCGTAAGGCGAACGGGAGGAAGAACGCGCCGCTTCCGGCGTTCGAACTGGAGACGACTCGGAGCAATCAGCAGGCCAGCTCGAGCGCTCAAATTCCCGAATACGCGCTTTTCGGCAACTCCCTCGACGACAATGCTCAAGGCACCAACGTTCGAGACACAGACAACCAAACTTTCCCGGCTGTACATGGCGGTGATAGCGGGCAGCCGGACGGTCTTCTTGACAACTATTTTGACTGGTCCGCCGCCGGCAGTGATGACCGTGCCACCGGGTATACCGACGGATGCATGTTTACCGAGTCCTACGCTTCCAATCTGGGCGGCAACCAGGGCCATGGCACGGTATTTTCGCATGAGGTTGCTCAAGTTCCCATGCCCTACGCCCCGCAGCCAGTGCCGCGATACGCCATGGACGGAGTGGAGAACCTCGACATGGGTCAAGCTTTCGATCAGGATTGGTCGTATCGCTCATCTCTTTGGGGCGACGACATCTGCAAAGGTGTCACTCTTTCTCCGCCGAGTTCCGCCGGTGGACTCACCTTTGAGGATTATGGCTTCGGCTCTTTTTCTTCCGCCGGGCCATCCGAGTCCACCCCAATCTCCCCGGCCTTCACAGACGCTCGGCCGTCGTCCTCGGCTAACAGGAGACTCTCGCTTCAGCGCGAAGGAAGTGGTAATCAGCTCCACTGACTCTCACTTCCTCCGTCTTGTTCCTGCACCACCGTGATTCTTCATATGACACAACTACGTTCTCTACCTCTCGCTATGGCCTTGCATGCCTGTCTCTGACACCGGTTGTACCTCATACTGATATCTACTACCAGCTCGTTGACTCCTCGCGCTATCCTTACCTTCCGTCCCTGGTTCCATCCCACCACTCCTTACGTACTCACGTCGTACAATGCGTGCTGTGCTGGTATTTTTTCAGGAATATTGAGTTGCGTCGATTAAAAAAGGGATTGTATAGGACGAACAGCGCTCTCGCGCTTAATCGACGTCTAAGCTTCGTACTCATAGAAACCCTTGCCGTTCTTCTTCCCGTACCACCCTGCATCCACCATTCGCTCGAGCAGCACGGAGGGGCGGTACTTCGAGTCGCCAGTACCCTCGTAGAGCGTCCGTTGGATAGCGAGGCAGGTGTCAAGGCCGATGCTATAGGTTCAATGTTAAACCGCGTGGTTATACAGCGGCCGTGAAGGACTTACAAGTCCGCTGTGAAGTCAGAGTCGTGTGAGTGACTGTCGATGCAGATGTACACCCGAATTTACCAAGCTGCAAGGGACCCATGGGATGTGCCATGCCCAGCTTTAAGGTCGTGTCTATATCATCCCTTGTCGCAATGCCTTTCTCGAGGTGCATGACCGCCTACGAACGATTTCATATTAGCACTTGTCTCCTAGATCATATGAAAACACCGAACCTCGTTTATAAATGGCATCAAAAGAGCGTTCGACACGAACCCAGGGACATCCTTGGACTCTGTGACCGTCTTGCCACACGCGAGCGCGAACGCGCGCGCGCTCTCAAGGGTGTTCGGGGCGGTTTGTAGACCTGGGATGAGTTCGACAAGTTTCTAAGAGAAAATCAGCATCTGTGGCGTCATACTTCCGCACGGAAGCATACCATCACAGGAACCGGGTTGAAGAAGTGAAGGCCTAGCAGAAATCTCGTCCTCAGCTTGATGCCATGCTGTCAGATACTGGGACCGAGCACGAACCAACAACGCGGGCAGCCGTCCGCATACCCTCCTCGCTCGCGGCGGAAAGGCCCTGTGGTACCGTCGCAGCAGCGATCTTCGTAATCGAGATAGAGGAAGTATTGCTAGCAAGGATGGCGTTGGGCCCGATTTCTTGCGGTAGCGTGGAGAAGATGGACTGTTTGATTGCGAAGGACTCCGAGACAGCCTGAACGATCGTGGACGTCTTCGTTACCTGACGTATTTCACAGAAGGTGTGTACATGCCTCGACGACCATATCTACATCTCGTAGACCCTTCAGTCCGACCTCTGGCCCGATTACTATGACACGCTCCCTCGCCTCCGTTGCGTCCGCCTGCGAGATCTTGCCCTTCGATACATCCTTTGCAAGGAGCTTGTCCATCAGGGACAGGCCCTTGTCTATCTGTGTTGCCGAACGATCATGTAGCAGCACAGGCACCTTCGCTCTGAGCGCAGAGACGAAGGCGATGCCAAGGCCTGGTGTGACGCGACGGCGAAGTAAGCATGTTGGCAGAGAAGCAGGACACTAGCGAGACGCGTCGTGCGTGTCGAATAACTGTCGAATACCTACCCATTTGGCCCGCTCCGAGGACGCCTATCCTCCGAAAACCGTGTGCGACAGACATTGAGGATGGTCGGAATGGATGACACGCCGGTATGCAGAGTAAAGTCAACAATCACATGCACTCCAGAAGTCGCCTGGAGCTTGAGTGTGGAACTTGGAGCGGAAGACGGCGCTCAACAGGCGTCCCAAGAAAAAACATCCTAACCATACCACCCCGGTCCTCCCGTTCGGATACGGGGAATCGAACCCCGAGCTGCCGCGGTCTTCATGAGAGGCGGCAATGTTAGCCGTTACACCATATCCGACGACGGCAATTGAAGGTGTTGCACTCTATGCTAATAATATAGAGCCCCATAACCGTATTAATTCTTATTGATCGCACTCGCCTTCAAACCGATGACGTAGTACGGTGCCTCCAACTCCAGATTTCTTGCGCTCCAACTGTGGCATCGACTAATCAACTAGCCAACCGGGACGTATGCCTTCGTTTCAATCCTGCGAAGTGCAGGCCTCCCCTCGCGCTCATGACCTCTACCCTGTCCCCATTAACCCAGGCAGTGACCGGCGCGGTTGGTTCTGCCTCTGCTAACGCGCTCGCTTACCCCCTCGACCTCGTTACAACTCGCTTGCAGACGACTCGATCCCGGAAATTGCAAGGTCTGTCTTTCGCGCTTGGAGGAGCTTGCATCGTTCACTTCCCTTCCGCTCGCTGGCAGGGATACGCGGCGCTCTTGCAGTTCTCCGTTACACCATTAGCAGGCATGGCGTTGATGCGCTCTATGATGGTCTCGCATCCGACACGGCGTCCACGCTGATCTCGAGGCGAGTATCTCTTTTATGCGAGCCGCTGTTCCGCCCAACTTATCGAAATAGCTTCTTATACTTTTATGCGTATTCCTTCCTACGCAACCTTGTCCTACGCCGAGCCGCACGCTTGAACGGCCATTTGAAGAGATCTCCGGTGCTGCCAGTAGGGCAGGAACTAGGGCTGGGTTTCTTTGCTGGTGTCTCTTCAAGACTTGTCACGGCTCCTTTGAGCATTGTGACGGTGCGCCTACAGACGGCACGCGAAGAAAGCGAGGATATACAGGAAGATAACCGGATATTCAAACCGTTGGATGCTATGAAAGCAATATACGCTGAGAACGGCATCCTAGGGTTCTGGAAGGGTAGTTTTTCTATACTTCTGTATACGAAGTGTTCTCTCACCCCACTTAGGACTCGAGGGCATGATCCTGCTATCTTTTAACCCTGCTCTCACCTTCGCATTCCTTCATTTCCTTCGTCGTTTAATGCAATTTCGTCCGAGGAACGCAGCAAAAGCGGCGAAAGTCATACCGCTTGGTCCGCTGGAGTCTTTCATAACAGGAGCACTAGCGAATGCGTTGGGTACGTAGTAGCGATGGTTTACACGAACGCCTCCGCCGACCGTCCTCAGCCGTATCAATACTGTACCCTCTTATTCTTGCCAAAACTCGTCTGCAAGCCGCACGCATGTCGCCCTCTCTGCCTGCTACAGAGAACGATATATCCTCTCCAGAAAGCACTTCCCGTCGTCCGGTGAGTGCCTGTCCCATGGATTGTGACATTAGTCTGATTCAGTGCACCTTGCAGCCAACTATGCTTTCGACGTTGGAAGAGGCATACGCCGGCATAGGTAGCTATCCTAGCGGTCTTTACCAGGGTCTCTCGGCCCAAATCGCTAAGGGCTTCGTTAGCATGGGCGTCACGATCATGGTAAAGGAACGGTAAGCACAGAATACCTTAAATATCTTGTCTCCTGATGTAGTTGTTAGGATCGAACACGCGCTTGTGCGCGCTGTCTGCCAGTGGAAGGATGGAACGTAGCAATTGTACAGCACATAATGGCATTGTTGGGAAATAGACGGTGCTTGTACTACTGTCTTGTTTATTTCTTCTGCTCCCGCCTCTTTCCAGCCTTGCTGCTCTGAGCCTGAGCCCTTTGATCACCATTATTGTCGTTCCCTTCCTTATCATTGATACCCTCCGCACCTCCTGGGGACTTTTGCGCAGTGTCTTTAATATCGCGCCAGCGTACTGTTGAGTATTCTATAACCTTTCCACTCTCAAATAAGCTGCAGGCGTACCTTGTGATGCGCGGGATGCACTTGTTGGTGATTGACGCACTTCACTTCCCTCTACAGGGGATCCCATTTTCTTTCTCAAAACATCCTCAATCGTTTTCTCCAGATGATCTCCAGGATACGTCAGCTGTCGCACTTGCTCTCTTACTTCCATTACCAACGCCACGTCCTCTGCCTTCATCGCACTTATCTCTCCAGGACTCAGTGTCGCCTCGCGCATGCAGAGCTCCATGAGCGCCGACATGGTCCACTCTTCGATATTGTATACTCGCGCGAGCGCGACGCGCGCTGCCGCAGTCGTGTACTCTGTCGAGCTGAGCTCGCGGATCGCGCGTTTGCGAGCGGATGTGATGGACCAGCGCGTAGCGAGCTTGAGCACAGCGGTCCACTGGCGCACGGTCGTTAGATCTCCCTTATCGAGATCGCTGTATGAACCGCAGTAGGTCAACTGGATTGTCGATGTCGAAGGGACGGAGATGCGAAGATGCACTCAGGATAAAACAACGACAGAAATGCATCGAATTCGACCGTTTCTACATCATACAAGATGATAATGGCCCTGTCGCGGGTGAGGAGGAGCGGGGCAGCATTCTTCGACGTCGAAATTGCTCGTTTATTCCAGTTGACGTAGAAGTGCGTGGCACGTTGGCCCCCGTAAGCCTCCCATCCAGGGAAGAGACGAGTATCGGGGACTCCATCATCTGCTGGCACGTCTAATAGGTCTTTAAACCATGGAAATGGCTCAAATGTACGGCGGTAGAGACGGTACAGGACGTCTTCGACCTGGCGCAATGAGTCTTTAACCTGTGGCACCATGCATAAACCGCCGCTCACGAGGAACTGGACGTCTCCTTCGGCCCAGTACCACTTCGGGTGTCTTTTTAGCCCAATGATCTCGTGCTCATGCCGCAGGCAGGCCGGAGAGAGCGTCGGGGAGAGCTCGGGGCGGTACGCGGTCATGGCGTGAAGCTGGATGTGGAGTGGGCTGAGCTCCGGGTTTGGCCCCTCGGATCCCGGCGCGAACATGTCCATGAATGGAGAGTTGTTAGGGTTCGTGGAAATGGAGATAAGAGTTGTCTATAGAAGGTAAGCTTGTGTCGAGCAGAGGGTAGTGGCGAGAGGCTAGGAGAGGGTGGGAAAGCCGATTGGCCGTGACTCGCGCGGGCTATTGTTCCTGTTGCGGGCCAAGTGTAGTTTGCCTATACTTATACGGGTGCACGAGCGCTGAAAAGGGAAGTCAAGGTGTGACAGATCCTACAACACGAGGACAAGGAAGCCTTTTCACGCGACTCCATTATGGGTACACAGCAACCAACCTCGATCCCAAGCTCGACAGGCAAAACGTAGTCCATATGAAGGTCGGGGCTCTTCAAGTTGGTCATACGGCAATGATGACACAAGGAATATCAGTGTCCCGACGAAACTTGTAGATTGACTTGTTGGATGCCGGAGCTCGACTCGTTCAAGCCTAGCGCTCGTCCCAGCGGGAGGCGGACATCGTCTTCCGGATGCTTGCAGGGTACTCCGGGACACTGAAGAGTACAGATATCAAGAATGAACGGGTCCGTATGCACACTAAGCCGCAGATTCTGGAGTCTGAATCTCGGACCGGGTCTGGACTAGTAGTGCAAAGATAAGTTGAGAAGCGAATAGTCGGACTTGAGATCACCTTCGTACCATATCCACACACTCTTCCCGAACAGACACCTGTGGTTGAATTAATCAGCCCCTAGTATCACTTGATCTTGAGGTAAGTTACTCGAAGAGCGACTGTGAGTAGATCTAGCTGTACTTTTAAGGTGCGTTGTAAGGCCTTTAGGCATCCGTGCAGATGTAGTGTAGTTACCGAGGATAAGCGGGAAAGTGTGCGAGGAGCTTTGATGTAGCTGGAAAGTAACGTCGGTGAGAATGCTTTAAGAAAGCGACCCGTCGAAATTTTCTCTGCTTTTGAGGTGCACGTACCTGACCTGCCCGGCTATGCGACAACTTTATCGGCAAATGAGATAGATACCCGCTATGAGGCTAGAATCGAGGTATCCTTCGGATGAACGGGATGCAAGCTCATGCATATGCTCGAGATAGCGTCACATCTCTTTCGCACACAGCGAGCGGAGATAGGGACTTGACAGTAACTTTGAGCCGCACGCGTCTAGCGGTATGCACCGAGGGCCTGTACCGCGCCCCTTCGATGACACGGACTAGAAGCGCACGAGGCCAGCCGGGTGGAGTGCCCGAGCTTGAAGACAAAGCGCACGCCAAGCCCTCGAAAGGGATGATGGTCAACGGACGATCACGACTTACGCGCACTACTGTAGGAGATGTTCACGAGTGGCTGTCATACAAGCTTCCATCCTTAGCGTCAATCTGGCCCGAGTGATCTTTCTCAGAGTGAGAACTCATGAGTGTGGGGTCATGCTGAGCGCTCAGTACGGCACCAAGTGAAGACTGATGGCCAGTCGTCGGGTCCGGACAGCATTTTAACGTTGCTTACGTGGAGGCGTTTCTGCGAACGTAGGTCTTGATGGCGCTTGGAGGTATACCGGTCCTTCCACGGCACCCCTTGCGAGGTTCTAGTGCAGTCCTCGCAGGCGAGCGTCAGGATGGGCTTCCGACCAAATGCATCGATGCACTTCCGCGCGGCTTCATCGGCTCCATTCAATGTGAGGTCTGAAATCCGAGTCGGAGCTTGGATACGAAGAGTAGGGATAAGGCGCAATATTCTGTTAAAGATTGGGCCGCTTGTTATCCTCGGCTATTGTCAAGAGAGTCGTCTGGAGGGATACCAGCAGAGATGCTCTGTAGCCTAGGCCAGTTGGATCGGATAGACTCGAAGCGGGAAATTTTCATCGTTGTGATGGTATTCCGGAAGCAAGTCCGGAAGACCCCGGACCGCTTCCCACAGGAAGCCCTCGGCGGCATATGGGCTTCCTGTGTCCCTTCGACAAACTCCACATCATGGACTTCACTCTATGCGACCTAGACTATCCAATGCTGCCTCCAGTTGGAATAAGGGGGGGTACCTACTCGGTTTATTACATGTTCCGCTTCTGCTTCCGCATCCATCGCCGCGGCAATACGACGGTCGTAAAACGGTCGCTAATACATGGTGCAGACAGGCGTGCAGCTGTGCCAATTCCACTTCCTGATTGACCGAAGACTCCGAAGTTGCCAGTGGCCGAACAGAGTGCCGTAACCACTTACTTCGGCGTACATCACCCACTCTGTCGGATCGAGAACTGGTCATAGAACGCCGTGCTCCGCGCTCGCCGGCTGCATCTTTCTAAGGTAAATACATGGCCTAGTTTCTTAACGTGCTTTCACATAGCTTTGAGTTTTATTCGCTCCGTTTTGCCCCGCAGTCCCCTCCACTACATGGCAGACGGAAGATGCCACAGTCTATTCGCGACATGGACTCCTACGTCAACAAGGGTACATTCAATGCGCATCGTACCCACGGCGGTTCCACCCATCAACTACCCACGGTGTATACTCCGGTGAATTGCCAGCTGGATTAATGATCGCCGGTCCTTTCCTCAGCCAACTCCTCTCTAAAAGGTGATCTGGAACTGGAACGCGCGCGGCTCTTCCCCGAGATGCTGCTGCTGCGCCGGTATTCTACCGGCAATTACACTTACCCCCTGTATTCCAATACAGGCCTGTCTGTACCGCTGTTCACGATTAATGCCGGAACAGTAGACCGTAATCTTGCGGATGGAGCGATGGACAACCACGGCACACCAAGGCATGTGGCAGCTTCCGTTTTCCCGGTCCAGGAAATGCGGTTCCTGGGAGCTTCCAGCGTTCAGTTCGACGGGAAGGCCGATCAGGCGTTAGCACTGCGGCCTTGCTTTGGCCCTCGGCTAAGATGGTCCAGCAGGATGTGACCTCTCCTGTCAGAAAGATCCCAGGCTGCCAGTACTTCCTATGCCACGGCCGGTGGCGCACCTAAGTGTCCAGTTCCATGTGACTACACAAGGTTCTGAGGGACTCCAGCGGAAGGGAAATCAAAGTTGCCTTTATTAAGCCCGCCCCATTCTTCATATAAGGATTCGGGTACTGACGCTGCAACCACAGGCAACCCATCCACCAACGTCGGGGTTCGTCGGCTCACTCATTCGCAGCTCCTCCACTTTATCTTGCTCTCATGTCGGAGCTACTGTTCTCATCTGGTTTCCGCCCGGCAACGGAACTGATCCGCGCGACATTGCTTATGCCAGTAACTAGTCTTGTGCGCCTTTCTTGATCTATCAATTACATGGCTGACGGTGCGTAGGTCGCTTACCTATGCTTCAAGCGGTATGAGCCTCAGACGATGTCTCCTCTTATCTTCCTTCTTGTCATTCTACCGGCGGTCTTGTCAGTTGTCGCTACCTCGTCCTCTCGCTCTTGTGTCCGAGCTGTTGTCTCGACATATACCCTCTATTATTCCATGCTTCTGTTTTATACGGGTTTCTACCGTGTCTCGCGTCTCCACCCACTCTCTCAATATCCAGGGCCTTTCATGGCGAAAATCTCCAAGTTCTGGCTCGCCTTCGTGGTATCGCAAGGTAAGGCACATCTGTACTTCAAGCGTTTGCACGCACAGTATGGCGATATCGTTCGCGTTGGTCAGTCCCTCCTTACGTCTTGCGGCGCCCCCAGCGACGTATTGAATCTAACCGTTTCCAAAGGTCCGAATGAGCTCTCGATTCGAGATGCTTCGGTCATCTCCGAGCTCATGGGACCAAATGGCTTACCCAAAGGACCATGTGAGATCGCCGACCCCGGCGTAGGGCCTTCACTCACCGTATCTCATAGATTGGGATAACCGCTCAGACCCGCCGAGCATGATTGCTCAGCGCGATCCAGCCCTCCATGCGTCGAATCGACGCTCGTGGGCTCGGGGCTTCTCAATCACCGCTCTCAAGGATTATGAAGTTATCATCACCGCGCGGGTCAAGCAGCTCGTAGAAAAGTGGGAAGAGCTCATCCGCACGCGACCTTTTGGGGCAAAAGGCACATCGATCGACATATCAGCGTGGATGACATTTTTCGCGTGAGCCCTGATTTATACAGCATCCATTGGGACGCCTGTCTTATGCCTTCATCGCGATTTCAGAACGGATGTGCTGGGCGATGTGGCGTCAGTATCATGCTTCTCCCTGCTGCGTCACATGAAGTAACAACGCCATTCAGATTTGGCGGTGGATTCGAGCTGCTACGAGATGAGGGCGACATGAACGGCATCTGCGGCATAATTGAATCAGGAAACGAGTGTGTGGCCCCTCTCTCTACTGACGTCACTTATCCCAAAGTACGCTCCAAACAGAGCTCAGGCGATATTCTCCCACATACCCTGGATACTTCCCGCTGTTCGCAAACTGCCTGGATGGGGAAGTATTATACGAAGGATGCGCGGATTCGCAGCGACGCGTGTTCAAGAGCGAAGAATGCGCGGTGCGGCTCAGCGAGATCTTCTCTACTATCTAGTGCGCCGCGTACTGAATATTGTGCGTTTAATGCGCTCTAACTGGGAATGTAGGCCAATGAGGACAGTGAGAAGCGTGGCCCGTGCTCGCCTTCCGCTCTTGCAGCTGACGGTTTACTCGCAATTGTTGCCGGGGCTGACACCACTGCGACAGTTCTGTCGGCCTTGTTCTATTACCTCTTGCGCAATCCGTATGCCCTTCAGAGGCTGCGACAGGAGGTGCAAGAAACTTTCCCTGATGCCGAGGAGCCTTTCCACAGAGTCAAGCTTGAACAAATGGCTTGGTTGAACTCATGTTTGTGCGTCGTCCGGTATACCCGAACGCTAGCCTTGCTCGCCTATTGACCTGGGTTCAAGATCGGAGACCATGCGTCTGCAGCCTCCGGTGCCAAGCGGCTCACAGCGCTACGTCCCTCGGGGAGGTGGGCCGATTTTCGTCGGGAAATAGTAAGCTCTCATTCTTCATTTTCAGTCCCGAACCCGATTCGTCTCACAGCCAGAAGTTCCATCCCAGAAGAGACTCAGCTCTACGTGCACACGTATAGCATACACCGTGATCCGAGGAATTTCTCTGATCCAGATGACTTCATCCCCCAACGATGGCTGTCTGAAGAGTATTTTTCGGGGCATCATCGGGGAAGGGCGCACAATCCAGGCGCGTTCATCCCTTTCGCCTACGGTCCGAGGGCTTGCATCGGAAAACAACTTGCCATGATGGAGATGCGGATGCTTGTTGCTCGGGTTTTGCAAACTTTTGAGTTCTCTGCGGATCGCATCCTGGGTACTGTACTGTCGACGGACGTGTGGGAAGACACTCTACAAGACTGGTTTGTATTAGGGAGAGGAGATCTTCGTGTAAACATCAGCCAGCTATAATATATAATGTCTACAGAAACACGCTGCATCATACGTTAGCCTTTTCTGCCAGTGGACGGTCGCAAACCTGGTGGGACGCGGAGCTCTATGAATGCCCACGGTCGAGGCAAATGGAGTCAGCCACGGCTTTCCTCACGTACCCGATCCTTGACATGTGTCACACACGTGGATTAACGGCGAAGACCGAAAGCCCCGCGTTACCGTTTGCGCGACGGTCTGGTTGACGTGCCTAGCACAGCTACCGCCGCGACCTTCAGCCTCACTTTCAGTCAACCATGGCAGACCTCCTTGGTGGCGGAAACGACGACATCGATTTTGACAAGGCTGCCTCCGCCTTCCCGGACATATCTCTCGATGGTATGGATGATATTCCCAACATCCCTGGCAGTGCTGCAGGCGGCGCGGGGTTCGACATCGACTCCTTCGAACCAACGCCTATCCAACGCGACATCACAGTAACTGGAGATAATGACGGTGTGATTGAAAAGTTTGAGAACGAATTTCCGGAACTCGAGGTGCGTAGAGTCCGTCACTTGGAGGATCTACTAGCTGATACACCGTCCCTCGCCCATCGCGTCTAGGATACGCCCGCTCTCCCACCGCCTGTTCCCCTTCAACAACAACCGTCCTTCAGTTCGCCGCAAACATTTGCACCGCGTCCGCAGAACTCTACTGTCTCCACGCCTTTTCTTAAGCAGCCGATTGAGGACGAAGAGCCCGAAGTCATTAGGTAGATGTCGATTTCTGTGGCGTAGTTCTCCTTGATCAACTAATTGTTTGAATGCTTGATTCAGGGAATGGCGGGAGCGTCAGGCTGCAGAGATTGCAAAGCGCGACGAGGAGTCAAAAGCACGGCGTCAAGACACAATCGCGAGGGCAGAGCGTGCTCTTGACCAATTCTACGAGGAGTACTCGACGAAGCGTAAAGCGCAGATTGCTCAAAATAAGTGAGTATCCTTATTTCGTGCCTTTATAAGGATCCCAGGTGCTTGCTATACCGCTTACTTACCAAATTGCTGTGCCAATCTCCACCGGAGTTCTTTCTGCTGTGTGGATATTGCATATTTGCCGTGGTATTCGCTTCATAGTGCAATGCGGCTATGCACGGGTACTTTGCTGGCTCTTCGGGCCCCCTTTCCCACTTCGCACTTTTCGTGCTTTATAAGCCGACTTGCCATACTACTTCATTGTCTTTTATGCTTTTCTAACGTTAACTTCTCTCATCAATGCAGGGATGATGAAGCTGCTTTCCTGGCCGACCTAACTGAATCGTTGGCCCAGGGCACAACTTGGGACCGTATCTGCAAGCTCATCGAGCTCAAGGACTCTCAGTCCAAGACTCTTGCCCGCGCCGGCCCAGGAACGACGGAGCTCACCCGTTTCCGTGAAGTGCTCCTTCGCCTCCGACGCGAGGGGGACAGCGCGCCGGGTGCCGCAGGATATTAGAAAACGACTACGGTCACGGACTGGATAGGTGCATTGTTCGGTACATCCGATGTACCTTGAACGCTTTTCGTACTTCCCTTATGATTCGCGAACGGACAGGCATGGCGTCAGGATCACCTTCTAGGTCCGACTCTACAAAGCGCTTAGTGACTACATGTCGCTCGGTCGGAGATGCGTAGGTGTTCTGGCAGATTTGTGAGAGCTTGTCGTCTAATCGGGCCCGAGACCTCGAGGATAGTACTACTGATTGATCAACAGTCACCTCCTTATTAGTCCAAACGTCTCGGCTGCGACTGGCGTTTGCTCGGCACCGTTCGCGCTGAAAGATGCGGTTGGTACGATAACTGGAAAGTATGAGGGCGAGAACGTGGTCTGATACGTGCTCGTTGCGGAAAGGGCATAGCACACTAGTAAACTGTTATGGGTCAGACATGCTTGCGGTTGGCCCACTTGGCAGAAGGCTTTCAGTTCTGACCTGATCCGCGGGAAAGAACATAGATAAAAGACAGAGACATAGTCCCGAAGCCGAAGGCCCACTGCAGTTCGACTATCAAGTACGCTTGCCGAATATTTTCGCATCCATCATTATAATATGAAGGTTCAACGAGGGTGTGCCCAGACACACGATGACCAGAAGGGGATAATAAGTGCTCTCTTGCTCTCGCGCAGCCCGTGAGCGCGTGAGTGCTTGATAGCTTGATCACCGACGCTCGCGCGTATCCTAGGCCTGTCGGCCTGGGTACCTGAAGTCCCAAACCCTACGCTTATTCTTCGCGTTTTAACATTAACTCGGTAGGCGATTCCTAGATAGATGCGGCACTAAGCGTACTGCATTGCTATCTTCTACTTATAGAGAACGACATAAAATTGAGAGGAGAAAAGGGAGAACCCCCTGAGGTAGGTAGACCTGGACGCAAGGCTGCCTGACGCCACGTCATAATTACGCTCCGAGTCGTCGCGGCCTGCGGGAGAAGGAGCGCAGGCAGCACATGTCGCAGTTCCTGGAAGGACGATGAGCTTGAGCACCGGCACTCCAAGATTAATGAGGTGGCTAAGAATAACAAGACCAGGGCCGAAGCAGTTGTCGGAGGAGGCGCCTCCCAAGAATAGAGACACACCTCATTCACGATAGCTAGCCCCACTGCTGTAAGAGCCATGCATCATGCGGTGAAGCCCTTTCTAAAAAGCCTCACAAAAGCATGTACCCGGAGTCCGACGATGCTGCGCAGCCTCAGGGCACGGCACAATGACGTTTGACGTCCGAAGATCGCGCAACGGCGGCTTGTTGGAGAGGCATGCACTGCCGCAAAAGTTACAGTACGAGAATGGTTTTCAAATTACCATAAGAACGCACGGAGACGTGATACAATTCCCTCCGCGTGTTCATGGTTGTTGAAAGAAAAGGAGCATAAAATCGCCTCATAGCAAACGCGATCCTCGGCACGAGCATCCGCGCGAATCAGCAACCTCTTTTCCTCGTGCTCTTAAGGGATATGCTGGCAAGAGATCGAGCAAGTAGCGTTAGCGACGACAGTAGCCATGGTATCAAAAGCATCGGGACAAACGGATGAAACTTCTGCGCAAGGTCGAGAAGCAAATCATGATGGTAAGCCCAACGGTGCCAGCCTGCCACTAGCAGTTGCGGAAATGGTCACTTTAGGTTTATGTCCATCACTACTGGGTTTCAGGAGCGGAGCGACTCTAGGGAGACTGAGGCTGCTATGTGCTGTACTCTCGTCATGTGACATGGCGGTATATCCTCCGAGTCCGGGTCAAATTCCAGTCACTGGATATAGGGTTAGGGCTTTCTTCTGACTAACTGCGCTTTCCCTCCACATGCGATCAACGGCCCGTCTGCTGCATAGGACGTCAAGCTGGGAAGCTTGACCGGGCCGAAGGCAGGTTTATACCAAGTGCTTGCCTATACCCCTCTGTTCTATCTCTGGCCGTTATGATGGTTTGCTATATGCCAAGCCACCGCGGCCGTGTCCATGCTACTCCGTATCCGTGGCGCTTGCCCAAGACCGACAGGTTCGCTTTTCGTCCTCTGACTCTTTATTAGCCGACGAATGTGGCAGAGCTACGAGGAGCGACATGAGTTTGAGTAACCTCTCGTTCAACCTATGTTCATTCCCACTGCGCATCTTAAACGACCCGCTCATCGCACCCGCTCAGACGCATACAGATCGTACCTGCAAAGATCCCTGAGAACTGAGCTGGGCTCGCACAACTGCCTAAGATCTCTTCGCAGAAGTAGCGCGCCCGTACGAGTATATATGGTCAGGATGTGAAGTCGAAAATCCCTCAGCAACAGGGCTGATCTTCTGTGTCCTTCTCTTCTGTACTTCCCTTCTTTCTTTCCACATTCTTTGAGATGCGATTGGTGTCCACCCTCCCTCTCCTTGCCTCACTGAGCACGCCAGCGCTTGCGGCGACGGTCAGCCAGACACTGAACATTGTCAACACAGACCTGTCTGTCGATGGCTTTGCTCGCTCGTATGCTGCGTTATTTCGTTGCTGTATTGAAATCACGTCTTGATACGCTTTCCCTAGCACCGTCGTTGCGAACGGCAATTTTCCAGGCCCTCTCATTTCTGGCAACCTCGGCGACAACTTCGAAATTTCAGTTTCAGACCAGCTTTCTGACACGAGCATGGATGTTGTGACGACGATTCACTGGCACGGTTTCTTCCAGAATAAAACGAACGAGATGGATGGTGTCGACATGGCGAGTAGCCCGCCGCGAATTTGCTAACAGTGGATCTAATTCGCGTCTGTGAAACAGGTCACCCAATGCCCCATTGTCCCTGGGAACTCTTTTACATACAACTTCTCGTCGAACAGCCAAGCCGGTACGTACTTTTCCTTACAGTCTCTTCGTATTGCTCACACCTTTGTCAGGAACCTTCTGGTATCACAGCCACTACCGTACGCAATATTGTGACGGTTTGCGAGGTGTGTTGCCATGTGTTTCTTCGTCTGATTACTTCTCAATGGGCTGGACACAGGTCCATTCGTCGTTTACGACCCGAACGACCCCCATGCTGACCTCTATGACGTTGACGACGGTACATTCGACCCATCATATCCTCCTTATTCGCTCTCAACGTCACTCAGCGTCCACTGTCATCACCCTCGCCGACTGGTACCACTTCGTCTCGCCCCAGGCGAGCATCGTGGTGGTGGCTAATTCAACACTCATCAATGGTGCTGGCCGCTACGCCGGAGGGTCCAACACCGCTCTATCTGTTATTACCGTGAAGTCGGGCAAGCGTTACCGGTGAGCTTGCCTCGTATGTGTTTCTCTATCGTACTCAGGTTTCCTCAGTTTCCGTATCGTTTCGTTGTCTTGCGACCCCAACTTCACGTTCTCTATCGACAACCACACAATGACGATCATTGAATCCGACGGTGTCAGCACTCAGCCCCTCCAGGTCGACTCCCTTGTCATCTACGCTGGTCAACGCTATTCTGCTGTCGTTTCTGCGGACCAGGCTGTCGGTAATTATTGTAAGTGCACATTACAATCGTGATCACAATTTGCACTAACCAACACATGTTATACCACATCACAGGGGTCCGTGCACTTCCCAACATCAATGGCGCTTCGTATACCAACGGCCAGAACTCGGCCATCCTCCGTTATTCCGGTGCCGCCACTGCGGATCCTACAACGTCTGAAGCTAGTTCCAGCCCTCTGGTCGAGAACAACCTCCACCCGCTCGTTTCTACCCCCGTACCTGGCCCCGCAGCAGCCGGTCAGGCCGACATCCAGCTTACGCTCAACCTTGGCTTCGTACGTTTCCGCTCGACTGGTTTTTGCACTCCTGACAGTAGAGCTTTCAGACGGGAACTGCCTTCGAGGTCAACGGTGTACCCATGCAATCGCCGTCAGTCCCCGTTCTCCTTCAGATCCTCAGCGGCAACACCACCGCTTCCAATCTCCTCCCGAGTGGCAGTGTCTATACTCTTGAACGTAACAAGGTCGTCGAGATCGTTATCCCGGGTGGTGCGGCTGGTAGCCCACATCCTTTCCATTTGCATGGCCACACCTTCTGGGTTGTTCGATCCGCCGGTAACGACACCTACAACTTTGTTGACCCGGTCGTCCGTGATGTCGTCAGTACCGGTGTGCTTGGCGATCAGACGACCATCCGCTTCGTTACTGACAACCCCGGTCCGTGGTTCCTTCACTGCCACATCGGTGCGTCGTTAGGGTATTCTCTGTGAACTGTTCTTTTACTGGTTTACGGCAGACTGGCATCTCAACCTTGGCCTTGGTGTTGTCTTGGCTGAGGCCCCCACGGATGTGGCTTCGAACGAAATGAGTGGCAACCTCAACTGTGCGTTTAGTCCTTCAATCACCTGACGGGAAAGCACTAATGGCGTTCTCTCAGCCAACTGGGAAGCTCTTTGCCCGTCGTACAATAGCTTTACTGGAACGTCCTAAACCCCTGACCTACGGCCACCCAGTCACTCCTTGCTCGACTCGGACTCTCGTTCTCTTTCTTGTCTACCTCCTTCACTCTCTTGCACAATCACACTCTCTTATTCGCGGCCGCATGCTTGATTTGGGCCTCTCGCAGGGATTACATTAATCTGTTCTTATTGGATTCTGTGTCGTGGTTACACGTGTCTCATGGAATTTGTATTGGACCCTGTAGTTTGCGCTCTAAATGACCAAACTACTGGAGCTTGTGCTGAAATGCCCTGCGCCTATATCGGTGCCCAGCCGAGATGCAAATGCGAACCCGGCCTGAGCCGGGATTATGGGCTCTAGCCCCCACAGCGATGGACTCCTTACGAAGGTTGCGACTGTCAACACGCTAAACTGCGCGCTAGTTCAAGGCGACAAATGAGCGTGCTGCCGAGAGTACTATTGTGCACGGTCACAGTGAGGTGCTGCGCGGTATTCCTAGCCAAGTACTGTAAACACTGGGTATGTTCGATTTCCCTCGTGGTGGGCTACTCGTACGTCTGAGTAAATCGTAACATTTGATTTGAATCGGCGACCGCCAGTGTCCGTCAGACAGTCTTAAATCTATAGGGAGCTAGGTACAGCTGAAACAAGTTAAAACCAATACAGAACCTGTATATAGATTGTCAAGCTAGATGGGAGAGCAGGTTAGAAGAAGCATGGCAGTCAGATTACAGCTTGGGGTGTGAGATGTTCGGCGGGCTTGGGGATGAAGTCGTCTTGGGGATGCGTTTCGTCGACCACGTTATACATTCGTCAGCAAATTTTTCAGCAACGCCGCTGGGTTCGTTGTGCAACTCATGATAGCCATCCTGCGAAAGGAAGTAAGCAGGCGAAGAATCCTGCTCACAAAGGGGCGGAACAAAATATACAGGATAGATAGACAATATTTTGTCTTTGACGTTGATTTTCGAGAAGCAGACCTTGGTCGCAGTTACGGAGCACACCTGTTCAATAGCAAGTTAATGATGGAAGCGAACAAACGCGACGTTGCCCTTACTTCATCGTTATCACCGTGAACGACGAGCAGCTGCAGGTAGAGTTAAGACAAAGTCCGACAGAGCCTGCATTATGCGTACGGGAAGGTCGTCCGGCCACGAGATGGTCTTGGCATGCGACAATTCTTCGCCCTAGACCGGAAGGTGTGAGGGTAGAGATTGATCCACAAGTTGCAAGGTATAGTGCCCACCCGCGAGAGCATCGCATCGACGATGCCGACAGTAACATGCGCTCGGACCATAGGGTCTGAAGCAAACGCTTTGCCGACTGAAGCATCGTGGCTGAGAGACTTTCCATCGACTGGAGCATTAAGCGGAAAGTTTGGGAAAACCCTGCCGACAAGCCCGCCCGCCCATCGCGTGACGAAGAAAGGAGGATGGGTGAGTGCAATAAGAGGCGAGCTGATGATGACTCCCGCGAGGTGCCTAGCAGTTTTGGGATCTGCAGGACGTGAGATATAAGCAAGAGCTATTGCACCACCCTACGCATAAATGAGCGAGGCGATTCAGAGTACACAAGGGATGCACACACCATGGAGTGCCCCATGAGGAAGACCGGTACACCCGGCCACTTCTCCCTCGCGCATTCAATGGCCCAAGAAACATCGCGCATCTGCTCCGTGTCGCTCGCACGTCCATACATACCGTCACCTCTGCCCTTGCGTGGCCTGCCGTCCGGTTCGAGAGCCGTGCGGCCGAATCCGCGCCCATCGAAGGCAAACACCCCGAAGCCGTTGTTAGCCCAGCGGTTGTGGGTGTTCGTGAAGCGGCCAATGTGTTCAATAAAGCCATGCACGAAGACGAGAGCGGCCTTGACCGATTCAGGGGCTACCGGAGAGTATGTACGGGTATATAAGGTTATGGCTGGATTTGATGGCGGTCCAGGAAGAAATTCTTCCTTGTATGGAGAAGTGGCCATAGTTTTCGGGTACCCAGACAAGGGTAATGGGGCGGTCCGTCCAATCGGGAAGGTGTCGAGCGACCGTTCGTTGCCAGAGCTAACGACGTCCAGCCTCGGGGACGTTCGAACCAGGTTCGAGTCAGATCGCCCTAAATAGCGAATCGGAGTTCCCACGTGATTCTCACATGCTGCCTACACCGCAGACTTGCTTCCGCCTGCGGTGCTGAGTACTCGCACTGCAAGGCCGCGGATGACATCGCATCGTCGGAAACCTAAAACAACGATGATATATTGTGGCCCTTTTGAGCTCACAGCCATTGGCTATCCTGTCTCGATACTGTCTGGTGCGGGTACAGGCAGGTCGGATGCCAGTATGGGTGCATATGTGCTCGGAGGTCTCTGGATACCGGCTGCGAATCATGCAGTGCTAATCAACCCGACTGCATACTCGGGCGAGGGTTCTCCCGCAGCCAGCGCAAACAGTGGAACGCACAGAACTGCCACATATGGTTGTGGGGCGAGCACAAAAGCAAATCACGAGGATACAGTGGACCGCTACCAAAGGTCGTCTTGCCCCTCGACTAGCCCACCAAAATAACACGTCAAGGCCTTCAGCTTGTTCCCCATCCATTCCTCCTCTACCTCTACCCTCTCCTGTGGCGAGCGTTTTCTCTTCGTCCCAGATGTAGCCGACGGGCCAACTGACTCGTCGAGAAGTGCCGCGACATCCCCAAGGCGGGTATTGCGGGGAAGATAGTATGCCACATTACGGGTCAGTCTCCGTGCAAGGGCAAAGAGCTCGCGACCATGAACCGGCGCAACGCCATCAAGACCGAACTCCGGATGCCGTTCAATGTCGTCTTCCGTGGCTGGTAACGCAGTGGAAACGGAACCGGAAAGGTATGATGGTCCTCCCCACGGCGGGCTGAGGAATACGACGTCTATCGTACGTGTGGATGGGTCAGGAAAGGGGGCTTGACTGGATGATGGGGAGCTTGGGCGTGTCGTGCGTGCAAAGGAGACGAAGTCGGCGAGGATAAATTCTATGCGGTCCGCGACACCATATATCTCTGCGTTATGCCTCGCGAGTGCGAGACGCGCCGGCGAGATATCCAACGCAATCACTGTGTGACCACGTCGTCTATTCAGTGCCCAAGTTCATAGACGACAAAATCACGCACCGCGCTCGCATGTCTTCGCGAATGCAATTGCATTCCCGCCAACGCCGCAAAATGCGTCTAAGATGGTTCCGCACCGACACCTTTCCGCAATCCGATCCGCGATAGCCTCAGGCGTCACAGAATACCACCCCTCTTCGTCTAGAAGGCATCCATCTGCATAGCGCGAAAAAAAGCGCATGCGCTGCGCGAAGTCTACAGCGAATACCTTGTCAGCTTCTGTAATGGATATGCGTGTTAGCGACAGAAAAAAAAAGAAAGCGTGCTGCATTGGGCTCAAGCTAAGGAGACGCACATTTTTGGAGATGTTCAGGAACTTGCGATGCGTCCGTGTAGTGTGGGACGAGCGCGTGCACGTCGATAGGGAAGCTATATACATCCACGCGCCGTTTTTTGGCCGGCGGACCTACGGATGCGTCCGTGAGGGTAGCTGTCTCCGTAGGTGTGGGATCGCGCTTGGAGACTGATCTCTCCGGGCGGGAAGACCGCTGAGTAGAGACGAAGTCCGTACTCTCCGCGCGCGATTGCTCGGCTACCGTAGTCTGGTGATCGTCCTCGAGGCCAGTGGACGACGACGTCTTGGGAACCGAAGATGACGTGGACGACTCGAACGCCTGAAGGAAGCGGGAAAGTCCTGAAAGGCGCGGTGCGGCGGACTTCCTATGTCCCATACTGACAGGGGTGCAAGGGGACTTTAAGTCGAGGTGCCAGTGAGCAGGAACATGTCAGTGGTGTGAAGCAGTTTGGCTGTGACCTCATATTATTGTTTCTTCCCTGTATTTATAAGCATTAATGGGGTAGTGGTAACCTGGGTCGTTGCCATCGACCCGCCGGGGGTTCGATTCCCCCTTAATGCAGGCAATGGTGTCATTTTTTACGTACAGTAAAGTGAATAGACATCAGCCCGGCTGTCAGGCTGTCTTGTGACACTGCCCTTCAATATTGTTTGCCGCGGGACGATTCTTTTCCACTCCATAATGCACTCCATTAGATACTGTAAAAAAACCGTTCGTAGTTTCTCTGAGCTGCGCAAGTCATTGTCATTCCACTCAAATAAAGGAGTACGAGGACGAATCAATGTTATTTTTCTTACTGCTGTGTTTGGCTAGGTTTTTTTCAAGGGGGACCCGGGAAAAAATTCCCACACGCCGGGTTGGGGGGGGGTGTCTCCAGGTGCCTGATCCGTCTTTTCGACGTCATGCCATTCAAGCGCCGATCGTGCTTCTCCGGCCGTTTTGAACGTCTGGCTATGGGTTTAGGTAGTCTAGCTTGTCCCTAATATACTTTAACTGCCTAGTAATGCATAGATTTACGTGCTCTGAAGCAATACAGGTGACGGCTGATGTCTCGTCACGTTTTTTCATTGCCACACTGAGTCTCACTTCCATATCCGTCCCCTTTCACGCTTTTTCTCAAACAGTGCTTCCATTGTATCCGTATCGTGCTTCTCGCTAACCTCGTGTGTCTCGCTGAATCCGTCGCTGTGCTACAAAGTTACATGGTGCGTAATGCCCTCCCTCATACCCTCCGCACAACTGTGCGGCTGTTCCTTCGCGTCCGTTCTGCTCCCCTGCAACGCCCTCCCCTACCGCACTCCAACTAGCCCTTACATGTGCACAGGCCTTCACTAAGACACGCAAGCCACCCGAGCGCGAACAGCGCCGCACAGTGAACCCGTCGAGTATGGTCGTCGGGCAGGATGGATGTGTCGAGTGTGATCTGTGTTGCGCGCACATTAAGATAAGTGGCTCGATTGCCAACTTTGCAGCACACTACGATAGTCGTAAGTGCCGCGAGGCCGCGAAGGCGAGGAGGCCTACCTTGGACTCCCGATCGGCGGTGGCCTTCAGATCCTTCTTCACGGCACCAGTGTGCACCCCTATCCCGGACGGCTCGCCTCCTATCCAAGCATCGGCCGATGCGTCGTTGTCCCCGTCTCCTACCCTTGCTCCTACCCGGCAGCTTATCGCCTCGTCACCCACTTCCCTCCCCTCATCCTTGCCGCCCTCGTCTCCTGGTGCATCGCCGTCCCTTCTGCCATCGCCAACCTCTCTTGCGTCATCCTGCCAGGTTTACCCACCGGAAACGCCGCTACTGTTACGACTCTAGTCTTACATCCCCTTTACGCCTATTT
>MU273483.1:0-56918 GCA_022160365.1 Vararia minispora EC-137
AAGGCTACAATTAACAAGCTGAGCTTATAAGGCTATTGATAACTACTACAAGATCTGGACCGCTTGTGATCGGACTAAGATGGCTTACAATCAGGCCTGTGTAACTTATAATCATATTAAAAGGGAAACAGGTGATCATAAGCCTCGGCCCTCGCTCACAAGCGTCCCGGGTGCCTTACAACCGGTTCTCATAAGCCGCGCTTATAATACTTCCTTCTCCGCTTACGGGCACCATAAGGACCCGGACCTAATTTTACCGCTTACGTCGATTATAATCAATTATAAGCGTGATCCGGGTTTTGCGACATCTCGTGACCTTCAGTCCGCACAGCACTCTGTTAGTGATCCCCTGGGTTATCTACGAACACCTCGACTCACTCAGTTTGAGTTGATGTTGCTCACTGCTTTAATAATACATGACTCGATTCACAGCTATATTCAGGTTCCAGAACCTCAGCAGCAAGGAGTAGCTTTCCAAGCTGTTCTACGGCATAGTAAGTGTATATTGCAAAACCAATTTTCGGGAAGCTAAGGCAAGTCCTGTGCAGTTCGCATACCTGTAAGATACGTCCATCTTGAGCACCTACTGGACCCATGACATCAGCCAAGAACCAGACATCGACGACTATAACACCGTCGAAGAAGATGCACCCGGGAAAAGCTATAGGCTATTTAACGATGTCCTCCTGTCTTCCCCAGTCAATCTACTCCTTCCCTCCAACCCATCTAGTAAGAAACCGCTCGATAATCCAGTCTTGGACCACAAAAGCATTGGGTCATGGAGCGGATCTTACGCCTATTTCTCAGGCACCGTCCTCTCTGAACCAACTTGCTTGAGCATCGTTGATGCCTACCGCGTCGGAGAGGTCGTTGTAGTCAAGGGTTCTGGTGGTGACGGTTGGGGCAGCTTTACCGTCGATGGCAGAATAACCGATTCGGGGAGGCGACTCTTTTGCAAAAAGATCACTGGTGTTTGGGGCACCCCAAATTCTGTATCGACTGCTCGAAGAACGAAGTAGATTATGCCATTGATCTTTGCTCGCGCCATATTGAGAACGATGTTCACCGCGAAGTTTCCACCGTTGGTGAAGCCAGAATGGCGGGAAAGGGCCACACATAGGCCCACTCCCTTGTTCAGATTCGTTATTCAGTGCTTCGAACCTTTACAGCTTTACACGCCGAGGCAGCGGTCGGCCGAGCGATGGAAATTTTTGAGCCGATACACCCGAGTGCACTTCTTCCAGAAGATTCTATCGCAGACCGGGTTGGTCTAGGAATGCCGGAGCCGCTTGCCTGTATGTGTGGGGAACCGATTTTGCGGCCATTCTGCCTGTCTCGCCATGGCGGAGGGATACCGATTTACGTTTTTTCTTGAGCGGAATTTGATACTATAACACCAATCTAGCTTATGTTTTCCGGAAATGCAACTGCTCTGTCGAAGAAGAGTGTCCGTGGACGTTCGAGTACTGGCACGTCGCGGGAACTAGTGATTATCACCGCTAGGATCATCACCTCGCGCTTATGCCCAAGATTCCCACGGAGACGAATGCGGTGGACGGCACAACTACAGAAGAGCGACTTTCGACTATGGGGAAGAAGCTGGACGAGCAGAGCGTCCAATTCAACTCGGAGCTTAGGGAGGTGCATCAGCTATTAGACGAGCTAGGTTACAAGATTGGAAAAGCCGGAGGCCCTGTTGAGTAGGCCCTTAGATGGCGGTAATAAATAAGATGTTGCAAAGCGGGCTTTTCTAACAACATCATGATCGGCGTGACGCACGCTACCGGGCTTGCCGTCGCCGACTACCGTTGGTCGCAAATCCTTGCTCTCATCACTAAAGAGAAAGTTTACCGCGCGATGCTGGCCACGAGGGAAGAGCTTGCAGCTACGGAGGGGAGCTGGATGAACAGGCTGCTAGATTACAGCTCAAACGACATGCGACGGATATGAAGAATCTACTAGTACTAAAGTCCGGCTCGACGGCGTCAAGGACACGGGCATTAGTGAAAGCGAGCACGCTAAAAGGGCCCTCGCCACGGTGGACGTCCAGGCGGTCGCGTCATCGGCCTAGTTCGGCAGTAGAAGGATGACCGCTACAGTTGACTATGCGGACGAGGATTGCGTCGACACGATCGTTATTAAACCGCTGTGCTGGTACATATCGAGGCACTCTCGTAGTGCCGCGTTCCCAAATCTCGTGGTACGTGGTTAAATCATCAGGTACCGACTCGGAGGCGCTCGTGTTCCACGCGATATCACACTCCACTATACTATCGTGTCAGTCAGTACGCGCCTTGTATTACACGAGTCACGACTCGTTCAGAGGCTGCGCACCTGCTGTTGTCTTAGCGTCGAGATGACATGATGACGAGACCCGATGGTTTGCCGGAAAAGTAGCAACCACACCTGCAGGAAGGCTCATCCTCGAGAAGAAGGTCATCCACCTGACTTGGGAAATAAGAATAGGCCGGGCTGTCTGATTTTCCATCGTTCCGCTGTATAGATACTAATATAGGGCAGGCAGAAGGGTCCAGAGCACTGCGGTTGGACAGGTGAAGTAAAGACAGTGGAGAATTGGATAGATAGGACGAGATACGAGAAAGCGGAAGTAAATGGATTATTGGTCGATAGAGAGGAGGATCCGTTAACGCCGACGATCGGGAGAAGCCCTCTGGTGTTCGTATCTTGGCTGACGGGCCTTGAAAGTTTTGAGCGAACTACCACTGCTCACCATTGTCCACGTCGTCACCCGTCCCCGCATGCCGCGCCTCTGAAGGCTCTCCAACCCCGACCCCGATGCGCGAATTCAAGGCGGTCGTTCTTGGCGGTTTGTACAACCATCCTACTTCAACCCTACATGACTTTGACCTCTTCTTGCCTGTGGCACATCACAGCTGGCGGAGTCGGTAAATCCGCTCTTGCCGTCCGCTTCGTTCGTAACGAATTCGTCGAGGTTTATGATCCTACCATTGAGGGTGCGCCGCCATTCGATTGCTTCTTTAACTTTGCCAGCTGACCAATACCCCTTTGCTTTCTGCCAGAGGCTTACCGGCGGGCATTCGAAGTTGATGGGGAGATGTCTATGGTACGTTTCCGGTTGTGCGATGCGTTCAGGTCACGTTCGGAACTTGAATGGTCTCCGTGAAGATTGAAGTCCTCGATACAGCTGGCGCGGACCAGTTCACTGCGCTCAAGGAAATGTACATCCAGGTCCGTCCACCGTTATTCCTTCCATGACTTTGGCGCTCAATTCGGCTGAATTCAGCATGGACAAGGCTTCGTTCTCGTATTTAGGTGTGTGGCACTCTGTCATCGTAACGAAGAGGGCCTGACGCGCTCTGTTCTTCGAGCCTGACCCAGGAGTCCACGCTGCGGGAGGTAGAGAGTCTGCGCCAACAGATTTATCGGATAAAGGGAGAGAACAGCGTACGTAATTACTCTTAGCAGATGATCCGAGTCTTAAGACAACTCTGCAGAACTTTCCCCTCGTACTGGTTGGTACTAAACTAGACCTCGCAAGCGAGCGCGAAATTCCGACATCGACTCTGGACGAGCTTTCCAGTCGCTGGGGTGGGGTTCCGATATTCGAGACGTCTGCAAAGCGGAACTGGCATGTTCAGGACGTCTTCGCAGAGCTCGTCCGACAGATGCGCCAGCGTATCCCGTTCGAGCCCGAGATCAAGAAGCGCCGACGACGATTAAGAGGAACGTGCATCATAATGTGACGTTCACCATCACCTCCTGTCCTCTCTGCTGCCTTTCTGTTCTCTTTCGTCTCAGACTCTCCTCCTTTGCCTGTCTTGCGATCTAACTCTGTCATTCTCTCCTTTCATGCTTCGCTCGCCTTCTCAAACTCGCTCTCGCTTTCGCTTCGTCCGATCCGCACGCATCACCTTCACACTTCACGCCCCCCACCTATGCCGTTCTATCGATACAGTCCAGCACGTTTCCCGCGTAATATGCGTCATCCTGCCCCGGTGCTCTCCCGACCTCGCCGTCTTACTACCGCTCGCGTTTAGTACCACACTCCCTCTGTACACCATCCACATCCTCCGTTTTCTCTATAGTACTCCTCATTGTCACCCGTGATCCTGCAATCGCGTCCTTTCCTTCTTATCTTTCACCTGGTCGTGTGGTTCGGTTCCTTCTCTGGATCGAAAAGACTCGTTGTTTACACGTTCGCAGCGTCGCGTTTCTCTGCGTTGTCTGCCCTATCTCCGGAGTCTCACGCGATAGTGGGATGCAGGCAGATGCGCCGTATCCCACGTACATGCGTTGATACGTGCTGATAACTGCCTAGAAAGGAGCTTTACATACACTCGAGCGTGCATCGGGAAGCATGCTATCGCGCACGCGCCGTGTACGTGAAACAGTGCGCACGCTGGCGATTTTACAAGCAAGTGATGGATGTAGATGACTGCTGAGGCGTTTCATCGTCCTATCGCGTCATGGCTCGGAGCTGCTAGGTGAGAGTGCTTCTAACGTTGTCTGCACAGCAGCTTGTTGGCAGGGGCTTGAGCGCCTCACAAGGTGGCGGTCTCGACTACGATTGATTCTACAATCGACCGGGACCTGGGCGAGGCGGCCGAACTGGCGCTCAGCCTCTTGTGTAGCCTGTGGGTACCGGAGGCATGGCTATCGCACCAGCGCAGTGGTCCGTTGCCCATCTGAGTCGAAAATATCCCCCGCTCATGCAAGCCCGCTAAAGGAGTACCGTTAGAAACGCGAAGGGTTTGGTTATCGTTCTGAATATCCATGGTGCAGCCATCAATTTGTTGGTTGGTTAGTCCGCGTTTGTGACGGCAAGCTCACGGTCATTGGTTCGGTCTGCTCTTGTTGTACTGCCGCGCGCCTTCATTCGCACGCAGCCAGTGAGCAAAGGGTTTCTCGGTCGCATACGTACCAACACATTTCCTTTATATAAGACGATACCCTCGATCGTTCAATAACAGCCTAGCGAGTTGAGATGACTGACACGATGCCATACGACAGGAAGAGAGTTGTGACATGCGAGATCTATGCGGACGGCATGGAGCCATGGACTTTGCGAGTGTGCTCAAGGTTCGGTCGAGGCCCGAGGTCGGACCGCAGGCTCGGTGGAGCAGCGTAGCCCTTACAGTAGTAACTTAGACTGTCGCATGCGCGCCTTTCCCACGTGCTGAGCCGTACACCGGCCCACCCGAGCGGCTCGCCGTTGCTCGCGTCCGTCCCGGCTGACCCCAGCACGTGCACCAGCAGCAGACGACACATGTTCTGCGTCGGGGCCGAAGGCGACCGCCTCGGCGTTAAGGAGTGTGCACGAGCTCTCCCATCCATCCCCTGCAGGTGCAGCTCGCGAGCACTGAAAATTTTCCTATGGTTCTCCGGGTAATTTCTGATAGGGATTTTGTTCAAGCTTGACAGTCGGTTTGAGCCGAGGATATACGTGACGACGTTCCGTATTGTACTCCTCTAACCGCAAACAGCCTTTCCCATCGGATGCACCCTACTAGTGAGCGCAAAAGTGAGTGTGTCACTCATAATGTAGCTTTCGATGACTTTATTGCTTAAGTAGCCCTTATATCGCCCGAACTCTGGCCATATTGCAACATAGCATACTGCCTCGACGCTTCTTGCGTCGTGCGAGTATCGTTACGGTGTGCTTCATAGCCGCTATACGGTAATCCTTTCCCATTCATTTCCGGGCTCCCATACACAGAGCGCGTAAAATCGGTCCGTTGTCTCAGATACCCCCAGCCACAAATGGCATCGACCGGCCGACGAGACCCAAGACCACCGAGGATATGAGACAACGTTTAAACCCCTTCCCGGCGGCGCTGTAGATGGGGCTGACGACGCCTCTTTTCCCTGTTTCATTGCTTCACGATGTACGAGACCTCTTGGGATTCCCCCGAATTGGATTTCACCATGTACGTTCAAGCACCCCGACACTTTGGACCCATAGAGCTCATTTTCCCCCAGCGAGGACCTCACTTCTGCCATACACCGCGTACCTCCCGAGCTGTGGCGAGAGATTTTCTTCAAGGTATTCGTCGAATGTAAACCGTCCAGAAGGCATAGAAGCATAGGATGGGTTAAGGTTGCCCATGTCTGTCGTAAATGGCGCTATATCGCGCTGGAATTTCCCAAGATATGGGCTCGCTCAATATGCAGCCTACCCGGCGGAACAAACGCCTTCATGGAGCGTGCACGCAACGCTCTCCTTGTCCTCGATTCGACGCCCACTTGTGAACAGTGTCTCACCAGCCAGCAACTAGAGCTTGCTGTCACGAACCTCCATCGTATAGAAGCGCTCTCCCACGACGATGCTTTCGACTGGTGGCATTCACTCGGGAAACGCCCGTATCCCCATCTCAAAGCTCTCCGTGTCTCGCCCATACAGGAAGCCATTCCAATGACACACCTACGCGGCTTTCCTCTGTCATTCACCCCTTCCGTGCCTGTATTTCCCGCTCTCCGATCTCTAACTTTGGTATCCGGCGGCAACTCCGTCGCGCAAACGCTCTGTATCCTGCAACACACTCCTGTCCTTGAATCGTTATTCCTCTACAGAGCTATATCTAAGCACGACAACGGAGACGTCAGCGATTTCACAGGCAAAGTTGTTGCCCTGACCAAACTCTCGACGTTTGAGATGCGCGACTCGGCAGCAAGGATCGGCCTCATCCTTAGACACACCTCCTTCCCCGTGTCTACAGACATCTACCTCATACCAGACTTCTGGCCGTTTCAAGACGATCCTGAGTTGCGAAAATGCCTCTCCTCACGCATCCAACAACCAGCGTATGACGTCTTGAACGTGGTACCTTATGACCCGATCACAGACAGTGACACGTTGCCCCAGTGCTCTGGATTCGAGCGACACTACCCGCGGGACCTACGCTCGTTTACCTGGAAGATCTCCTTCTCAGTATATGGAGACACGCTTAGAAGTGTCGGTACGCTGACATTCCTCGCCCACGAAGAGCCAGTGCGACGCATCGTCCGCACTCTGCGCGATGCGCTGGTCACCACCCTCGAACTTGGTGACATCCCGAAGCCGGATTTGTCAGAGTTGGCGCATACAATGCGTAGGCACGCTGCCGCGGCTTACGGACATCGATGGATCGTAGAAAACGGTATTCTTAAGGTGCTCGACGAAGTGGGCTTCTCGCGAATGCAGGTCGTCGTCTTGGATATGTCACTCGTCATGGACGCGCGGCCACCAAGCGCACACGTTGTGCGCTCGCGCTGGCGGGACCTGAACAACGTGCTCGAACGTCGCGCGCAGCTTGGATACCCGGTCACGCGGTTGAGACTCGTCGGGCAGCGTTATGCGCTGGGGGAAGATGCGTTGGCGGAGGAGGACCTGGGATCTCGGCGTGCGCGAAGGGTTGTGCCGGATGTGATAGATGACCGCACGCCATATTGAGAGTGTTGTCATGAATGACATAGAGCAGAAGGAAACTCTCGTATTCTTAAAGAATTTCAGGAGTCTATATGCATGCGCGTCGATATTTGTACAGCGAAACTAGCTTCATCATGATGTATTGAATCTTTTAACTACATTACGTGGCATAGTTCAAATTCAGGATGAAGTGTATTCCAGACCTCCGAGACATCATCGGACAGTAGGAGATCTCTATAGTATAGAGTGGGATACAGCGTACTGTACGTTTAGCGTTCGGGTGTGCGCTCCATACACGTAGTACCAGTGAACATGAGACGTGCCACTCGGCGATCAGTAGTCCCGGCGTCAGGTATGCTCTCGGTCCGGGAGACGGGCCGTGACGTGAGCTCGAGCCATAGTCACTGCCACCACTTGCTTTCACGCTCTTACTTTCGCCCCGGCCGTTTCCTCCAGAAGATATCTCCTAGGACTGAGGAAATAGATTATTCCAATGGCCCGGAAGCGTGTCTTTATGGACTTTACTGCCGACGGGGCGCCCCTCGGTCGGTGAGCTCTCTAACACCTCGTTAACTTGTCCAAACCCAACTGTATCGCTCCCAGCGTCATTTTTGAGCTTTATAACGACGTAGTGCCTCGTACAGCAGAGAAGTAGATTGTTATTTCATCCCTTCTCATATCCACTCTGAACGCCATTTTTTGAATATCAGCTTCCGCGCTCTGTGTACCGGCGAGAAGGGCGTCTCGCAACTGTCCGGAAAGCCGCTCTATTACAAGAACTCTATTATCCACCGCTCCATTGCAGATTTTATGATACAAGGGGGTGGTGAGTCTTACTTTACTACTAATTATGGTACGGTGGACTGAGAGGCGTGACGCATAGACTTCACGAAGCTTAGCGGAGCCGGTGGAGAATCAATCTACGGCGCGCCGTTCGCGGATGAGAATTTGGAGATACCATTGGACTCTGAGGGGTGTGTTTTCTTCCATACACCATCGTTCGAGTACCCATCTACCTCACAGCCTGCTCTGCATGGCCAACAAAGGTCCCGACACCAACGGCTCGCAGTTTTTCGTCACCCTCCGCGATTGCCCGCACCTCAATGGTGCGCACTCCGTCGTTCTGACTGTATAGATCCTGCTCATGTGGTCCGGCAGGGAAGCACGTTGTGTTTGGTAAGGTCATACGCGGCTACGAAATCGTAGAGAAGATCGCGGCCGTGCCCGTTGGCGCAAAGGATCGACCGTCTGTCCCGATTGTGATCACATCCTGCGGTGAGCTCGAACTGCGACGGCCACCTCCTGCACCTGGTACACCTTTCCATCAGACCCATCTTCGTCCCTGACAGCCCTCCATTCATGTAGAGCGTAAGCGTTCCGTGAGCGTGTCAGCTTCCGAATCTGACGCGTCCGACGCGCGCGAGCGCAAACGCCGCCGTTCACGCTCTCGTTCGCGATCCAACCATAATGTATCCGGCCTGGAGAGCGACGGGGACAAGGGCAAGCGGAAGAGCGTAAGCAAGAAGTCCAAGCATAAGAAGCACAAGTCCAAGAAGCACCGGAGGCGTTCGCCCGAGTCCAACGCGGAGGATGACGGGTTTGGGTACGACAGGCGTGATGTGCATGACGGGAAAGGAGAGAGTGAACCTCGGAAAGAAACGGAGGAAGAGTACGATGCGCGGCTTGAGAGGGAGGAGAAGGAGCGGATCGCAACGGCGCGCCGGCGCGAGCTTGAGAGACTGAGTAAGTTGACGCGCGAGCAGCCGCCTCCAGGGCCGGGCGGCGTGAGATTCAAAGGTGCGTGCTTGCCGCAGGTTGTGGGATACGCTGGCGCTGAAGCAATGCCTTTCAGGGAGAGGAAGGATGGTGTTCCGCGATCCCGAGATGGAGCGCAACCGGGAGCGAAGCTGGTAGCCGCGGGGCCATGCGTGAAGGTCATCATTCTGGGCTGTGGACAGACTACTTTGGCACTTCACCAGGAGGCTAGGTTCTTGTTCCTCGTTACGGTGTTCTAAATACCCACATCCGAGATTGGAAACGATGCCGCGCGTTGTGGGCTTGAGCCTTGGACCACGACTTTTGCTACACATCAGTCCCAAACTACCGGTCAAGCCGCCTCCAGATTTGGCGCTGTGCAATTATTCACCCTTGCTTGCCCCACGGTTGAGCGAAGAATGTCGCGAGGCATATATAAACGCTGCGTCTTAGGACACCAGGGCAAAAAATGCATGAGCCCATTTGCTATACTGTGACCCAATCTTACGACAACGTCGTCAACAGCGATAACAAGCCCAGCTCCCAACCTCCGAAGCGATCGTAGTTCGGACTTCGCGCGCAGCTATCGCCGTGCTTGACTATGGTGGAAGATGAGGATAAAGGACTGCGTTTACTGCAACTTCTATTGCCGTATGTGCAATGTGTGAGAAGAGTCCGTCGGCATGGTTAAATTCGGACTCAGAGACTCCTCTCGAAAGAACATGGGACGACAGGCCCTCTGCATGATTCAAAGTATATGTAGGAGAAATCCAAGGCACTTTCCTTTTTGTTCCGTACGATCTGTACAATAATAGTCCATCTATACACACAAGCTTCACTGCACCGTTCATCATCGCCCGAGCGTCCGCCCGCTGCGTCGGTCGGAGCGATCAGTACCGTATGCATCACTCAGAGGCCGATGAAAACACACCTGGCTGTCTTGCGCTCCGTCGTCGCGACCTCGGTCTTGGCACGGTTGAGGATCTTCTGGAACTCGGCGACGCGGTGGCGCATGCGCGAGTGCATGTACGCTTTGGAGCACTTGATATGGTAGTGGAGGTAGTCACGGAAGAGCTGGATGTGCGAGATGGTGCCCGCGGCGGTGAGCGGCGTGAAGTGCCGCGGGAAGAGCACGAAGGTCACGTAGCCGATCTCGTCCGAGTCACGCAAGCCGGGCACAGCACGAATCTCGAGCGGCGGCTCACGGTTCGTGAACAATACCTGCGGCGCATTCTGTATCTGCGGCAGACGGCGCGCGTCGACGAATTCCTACACGTAGGCGGTAGCAGAGCAGACGTCAGGCCAGGAGAAGGCAGGGCCGCCGCGGACGCACCTGAAGAAAGACCTTGCCAAAGATACGGTCCGTCTCTTCACGGAAGACAGTCGAGAAGATCACAGTGACACGGTCGGGCGCAGCCTGGATGTAGATCGCCTCCTCGTCGCGGTAGTGGACTTGCATGAGTTCGCCGGATCCACCAGAACTCTCGAGTTGCTTCTGCGCGGTAAACGCACGCTCAAACGGTGCTGCAAGCGCGTTACGCTTGAGCAGCGCTAGGTTCTTGATGAACGTCTCCCGGGCCTCTGCGTGGCGCGTGAGTCGGAGCGCATGCGGAACGAGAGACGGGATGCGCACCGCCCTCCGGAGGGCCCTGCTCAAGGTCAACGTCAAGCGAAACGTTATAATCCGGTTCCGGTTGCGCGCGCAGCAGCCCACCGTACTCGCGCTGGAGGAGCTCGAGGGCGCCATAGCGGACAAGCTCGTCCCAGCAGCGGATGCTCATGGACAGCATCAGGATCGTTTTCTTCTCAGGAGTCGAGAGTCGGAAGCGGACACCGTCAAAATCGACAAACTGGACATCAAGCGCGGACGGTCTATAGGTGGGCAGGATGAGATCAGCGGTCGCGATGGACGTGCATGCAACGGCGGGGACGCCGGCGTGCGGACGTACTTTGCGAACTTGTCCTGAAGGGTGGTTTGGATGATGTAGTTGTGTGACTGTTCAAGGTCGTTAGAGCAACTAAGTGCAATGGTTAAAACGAAGGACCTCGAGTAAGATCATGGTGGATGATGGATTCCTAGGTCGTGAACTATTGTCATGCCGCGGCGGCACGGGCAGGATGACATCGCGCGACGGCACGCGCAGACGGTCAAGCGCTCTTCTAATTTCTCGCTTCCACCACAGGCCTTTTCTTAGAAGCAAAAGTCCTTCTCTTATCCAAAATGGGTGCGCCCTGTCCATCTCTAATGCTTATTACTCTGTTTACACTGCACGCAGCGCCAAAAAAAGGACAAAAAATGTCGCTCAACGACTTCTTGGCTGACGATGGTGCGTCTCCTTCCCTCGTCCGCCTCCAACCTGTTCACCTCGCGCGATGTCCTAGCCTTGGGGTCCTGGGCGGACGAGATGGACTCCCTGCCGACTGCCCGTGAGCATCTTAGCACTTTTGGCCTTTGTGCATGACTGATACATCTTGCGCGCAAGCTGCCGCCCGCGATGACGATCGCGGCGACCGCAGGGGTGGCAGGGACGACTACCTATCTTCTAGACGTGCGTGCCCATCCACTACATTCACTGTGACAGTCATTTGATGTCGTTGCAGCTGAAAGGGCCGCCTATCCGCCCCGCGAGGACCTCCCGCTGCCCACCCAACCGCCGTATACGGCTTTTATCGGCAACATGGCTTTCGATCTTACAGAGGCCGATCTCGAAACCTTTTTTGAAGGCTTAACGGTACGCGGCGAAGCCATCATCGTAAGTGCAATGTCTGACCGTGCGTCACATAGGTCAAGTCCGCCAAGGTTATCAAGGATCGTGATGACCGTCCCAAGGGCTTCGGCTACGTGGAGTTTGCCGAGCTGGACGATCTCAAGGCTGCCTTGGCTAAAAGCGGAATGGTATGTTCTTCTGTTTGTTTTTGCTGTGGGGAATGTGCAGGGAGGTATGCTGTCCGGACGTAGAAGTGCCCATTCATATTCGTGCCACACGAATCCATTGTGCGGTTGGGCGCGCGGCGGCGCTAGCGAACAGGCATACCTCTAATCTTCATTCTTCAACGGGGCAGATTTCCACCGCTCTCGTCCTCCCACCTTCTTGATATGCCTAGTTTGCTTGAAGCCCGGCTCTTCCCGTGTCCTATTCTTGCTTTTTGCGGCTTACTCACGACCCTCGTCGCAGTCTCTCGCCGGCCGCACTGTTCGCATCAGTGTCGCCGAGCCTCCCAAGGAGCGCCCCGGGTTTGGCGGCAGTGGCGGCGGGTTCGACGATGCTAAGTTCGCCGGCGACTGGCGACGCAGCGGACCATTGCCCGATCTTCCCGGACGCGGCGGCGACGGCCCACGCCGGCGCTTCGACGGGCCTGGTGGCGGCGACCGCATGCCGCCGCCGCCGTCTGTCGCAGACAATGCCGACCAATGGCGCTCGTCGCGCGCATCACGCCCGCCTCCGCAGTCTGAGCAGTCTGAGCAGCGCCGCCGCCCGGGCTTCTTCGCTGGCGAGCAATCAGCCGGCACGGCTGACCGCGAAGAAACGTGGACAAGAGGGTCGCGTTTCCGCCCGAGTGAGGCCGAGCCCGAACGTGAGCAGAGGCGCGGCGGCGGTTTCGGCAGCGGCCCCCGCCGTGACGAGCCACCGCCGTCCGCGGCATCGGACGGCGACTGGCGGAGCGCACGCCCGCCGCCGATCTCGCGCGGCAGCACCTCCCGTGCGTATCGCCGTCGCGCGTCCCAGGTGCTGAGCTGAGCTGACCGCCCCATCAGCGTCATCCTCGACGCCGCCGACGCCGCAGTTTGCCGGTCGAAGGAAGCTTGAGCTCCTCCCACGCTCCGGCGCTGCGTCTGCATCACCATCGCCACTCGCGTCGCCGAAGCTCTCGCAGCCAGCCGCGTCGAAGGCGAGCCCGTTCGGCGAAGCAAAGTATTTGCAGGCCCCTACGTGTGCACGATATCTGATTGCTAACGGCCCCTGTCGTATAGGCCTGTCGATGTCACCGCGCGGGAAAACGCCGTTGCAGAGCGCCTCGAGCGCGAGCGGGAGGCGGTTGCGTCCAAAGCGCAGGGGGCCGGGCACACCATGTCACGCAACACGTCTCGAACGGGCTCCCAGCGCGGCACTCAGCGCGGCTCACCGTCGTCCGCCGCTGGCTCCCCACGGCCCGCGCCCGCACAACCTGCGAACGTGCGACCCGCATTTAGCTTTGCCGCTGCGGCGAGCTCGGGTTCCGGCGGCGCGAAGGGCGAAGACGCCGAGCTCGCGGAGCAGTTGGGCGAAGTGACGATCTGAAGTCCTGTGCGTCGTGCGCGGTTGTGGACAGATCTCTACATTTATTCAGGTTCCCCGCCGCACCCTGTCTGTCTATTCGTATTTTATCCGCGTCCTCGTCTCCCTCCCGCCTTTCCCTATGCAATATTCCCAGCGCACGCTCCTTCTCTTGCTTATTGTTGTCTGCTGAAGAGTCCCGTCGACTCTGCTTGTTACTGCCGTCCGCGATGATCATCGTGCTATGCTCGCCCTATCGTATGCCGCACCTGCACAACCCTCGCTTATTCGCTCGCTCTCACAGATGCTGACTCTCAATGTTCGTATGCCACGCCGAGGCCCTAAATGTATGCAGTTATGTGAGCAGAGTCGTGTCAGGAATTTGAAGCATCCGCTGAAGTAGACAAAAGTATCGGAAGAGTGTGGTAGAAATGCTTCCTCTCCACGTACGACCACGGTTAAACACGCCTGGTGGTTGCCAACACCTCAGCTTTTTCACAACAGAAGCAACTCCCCAACTTGCCAATCACTGCGGGCATTTGACCCTCAATTCTGAGGGAAAAGTGTAGAAATAGGGTGGCTTGAGTTTATATAATTCCATCAGATTTCCATGGAAGTCATAGGGGAAAAACATAACATCTTTCCATCACACTTTTTTCTGTGCATACTATTTGAAAACTCATAACACATTTCTCTTGCATTTTCTGAGAAAAAGCTTAAAAGAAACATTTATCATTTCCAGTCTATTTGCCAAGAATCTTCCCTGGATGCTTTAGGGGTAGTTTCCATAGAAAGGCTTTATCTCTTTCTTACACAACATCCAGTATATTCCTATCCTGCTTGACGGTGCACGTCTATGAAGGTGCGATGAGGTCAAACTAACCCGCCAGCAAGTATGACATAGAGAAAAGGCGAGAGGTGAGAGTAGGTTAGAATGACACTCAGCTCACGGGCCTGGGATCATTGGCACGCTAAAAGTACACCAGGAACCAGATTAGCGCTCGAAGACGAGGCCCTCCGGGGAAAGCTTGACAGGCTTTAGACCTTCGTGTCTGTCAAGTGGACCGATGGGTGGCTGTTGAGCACCCGTGCCCAACGACGGGTCTGGTGCAGACAATGTGCTGACTGGACCAGTGCGTCATCCAATGCGCGTACTCTTCTTTGCTCTCGTCGAGTTCTAGCGCATCCAGGCTCATGGCGAGTGGGTGCCAAGTTGCAACCGGTCTGCTTGTCGCGTGCAGGAATACAGTTGAACGGTGGCGAGCCTGGTGCCATAGAGCTTATGTTAACACCAGCGGGCCTGCTGCCAGTAAGGATTGGGGATTGATTGTACAATAGCAGTGCAGGTGATCAGACCGTGCATTGTCTGTACCGGGGGTGCGGTGAGTATCCTCGGCCTGCGGATGCTGTCTTCTGCCGTCGCAGATCGTCAAAGTTTGTAGGCGCAATCACTGTATCGACATGTGTTAGGTTGGATTTAAACCTTTTCTTCGAACGCGCGTCGGGGTCTTCGTACTCTGTGAAACTTATTAGTCAACTTCGCGCTGTCTGACTAGGATGGAGATACATACCATCCTGTGAGGCAGTCGAGCATGCTCTCTCCCTGCTCCAACACGCGCCCTCAAAAGACGAAAAGCTGCATGTGCTTCCCGATGATAAGGCGCTCTCGGAAGAGCCCGAGGAACAAGAGCGAGACCGGAAGGGAGCCAAGCGCAGATCCTGCCGTGTAAAATGGCAGCAAGAATAGGCTTCGGATCGAAGTGATTCTGATGGAGAGGAGGGAGTGGACGACACAGAGCTCGAGGTGGCATCAATGCTGGGGACTCCTGTCGGCTTCGACGATAGACTTTGGATGCCCACATCAATGAGAGCATGGATATCGGCAAAAATACCTTCAATCCTCCTCTCGCGAGCAATGATGGTACTATTAACAAACGGCAGGTCTATTTGCGGTCGTCAGAGGCTTATTAGTACAAGATACGGACCATTCAACTCACCGGGGGAGGAGGACGAGTGTGACCATGACGCTGCTGACGCAAAGTATCCGGAGGCACTCGGAACGGGAAGAACGGAGGTCGGTTCATAGTTGTGGCCCTCGAGATATACCGATGGGCGTCTGGGAAAACCTAGGCGACGAAAGAAATCGTTGCTAGGAGCGGTGTATAAAATGCTATAGCGCATATCCATGACCGACCAGGCGTCAATGACGGACAGAGAGGAGCCGATAATCGAGGTCTAGTCACTCGTTGGCGAAGCATTCCAATGCCCGCTTCGCGTGCCTTATATACCCCTCACCCCCTTCAGCACTGCCCATTGCCAGCATGCCTTTGACCAGACAAAGGGCGTTTGGCCAGACAGATCACGTCCTCAACACGGCGGTAACGATCACCCGCATACCCCGCGACAGCAAACAAGACGCGCCTCATATTGGCATGTCACGGTAGTTGAACGTTTGGATACAGATCGTTCTACGATGCTGTCTTCATCAAAATCGTGAGGTAGTGAGCGTAGGAGCAACTCGCGCAATCAAGGAATCTGAAAGATCCCGGCGCAGGTGCAAGATTCCCACCATTTATAAGGGGTTAGCAGCGATTTTGGCCATCTCCGGCCCAGACGCGCCGCAGAAGTCGATGGCCTGCCTCGGCCTTCCACGCCTTCGACATGCTCGATTGTGTGTCGCCTAAGTATTTAGTCCCGACGCCCAGACCTTGAACGGCGCTCCTTTAGATAGATGTTGCACCATCCCCCGCGGCCCGCACACTTTCTCGACCGTCTCTCGACTTTGCCACAAGAGCCCTAGAATGGACAGCACGCATAGTCACGGTATGATGACCAAGGGCCACTCTCACATACAGCACGCATAGTCATATCTATGCTCTGCTCTTGACCTACCAGCGTATGTAATGACTATAAATTACCAGAGAGACAAATTTCACCCCACCTTCCTCTCAGTGTGCTCTCTGCAGCTAGATTTTGAAGAGGCGACTAGGAGTCTGGGACAGGGTAACTCTATGTATCAAAATCATATGAGAGAGAAAACCAGCAGCACAGCTCACATGTATTGGAACGTCATTTCAACTTTCCAAGGTCTCACAAATCTCACCGTCGAGCAGGGCGGGCAAGCACGCCGAAATAGCTTATTGAGTTTTATGATATCAGGTCTCTTCATTTACCACATCGCAGCGGCTAGAACTGCACTGCATCAGCCACGGACACGCTTCTCAGCTAAAAAAACCGAGATGATAAATTGTATAATGAGTATGAACGTCTGGCTGGCTCCTCAGCCGGAAACAAGTTGTCCGTGTGCGTACTATGCAGCGAAGTCCCTAAGCGAACCGTAGTCGCTCGTCCACAAAAATGACTTCTCAGAACCAAGACGCGCTCAGTCCCATGAAGGCGAGGCACTCATGGCACGGCGGGGAAAACCTGCACCCTCTCGAGGCCGGAGTCGAGGTGGCAAATAGGCTGGTGAAAGGGGAAGGTAGTACCTTGGACTGCTGACGCCGGTCGAATCATACTGGACCACCGGGCTGGGCCAATCCAAGTAAGACGCCCTTGGAGTCGGAGCATCGCCCTCGTCGGTATCGGGAGTCGGCGACTGGTCCTCGAGCGCAAAGTCCGCGAGCGGCGGCGCCAAGTATCCACTTGCGTCATGTTCGACGAAGAACGACGAGCCCGTGTTCTGCACAACAGTATGTGCGTCGGATTGGTCGTCCGTGTCCCCCACATCCGCGTCTTCCACATCAACGTAGGCGCGTTCACGGCGAAGGCTGCGATAGTCATAGCTACCCGGTGGCGAGATGGGTTCCGTGGGGGGATGCCCCCAATCGTCGCTATCGGCAAAGCTATGTTCTGTGCCTAGCGGAGAGCCCTCGACGGCCGTATACTCTATCGCTTCTGTCATGGACGCACGGGACGAGCCAGGCGGAGGGGAGCTGGGAGGGAGGCCTGCGAACAGTGCTACGGGACCACCGTCTTCGTCGCTGCCGGGGGATGGCAACTCAGCTTCCTCCGTGTCGAATAACCTCTCCTCTGAGGAGGTGGGCGTGAGGTCAGGTGCGAGCGCAAGCACAGGCCGGGGTGTTGTGTCTGCCGTGGCGACGGCGACGGGGTGGAAGTCCACGAGGTTCGAACGGAAGCTCTCAGCGACTGTTGTCGACGGGATACGGCGGAGACTCCTGGCGAACCACTGCTCGCGTTCCTCATCATCTGCGGTGAAAATCTGTCGTCGTCAAGACACGCAAGAGAACGAGACTCACCCTCATCGTCCGGTCTCTCACGCTTTACTCCCCTTTTTGGCGGCCGCTCGAGGAACGGGTCCACGCTTGACTCGCGAGCGACGCTCGACGGCGTCACGCAGCGATGTCCGGGCATACACAGTGGTGTCGGTAAGCGGGTGTGGCTGAGCCGGATACGGTCGGAGCGGACAAGGGGAGTCGGTGATCTCTCTGGTGAGATCGAGCGGCGCCGGTCGTGATGAAGAGAGGAGTGTGAGTTCTGTTGATCGACTTCGGGTACTATAACTTGTGTCAGACGCATGCGTCGATGAGCGAAGGAAGGCTAGTTTACCTCGCAATGGTGCGACATGATGCACTACGCGATACTGCTCAAGGTTCCGAGCTTTTGCGAGAAGGTCTGCTTCTGGATTGAATAGCATTCCGTGAGGGTGACGGCCGTCCATGGTGGGTGCTCGAGGAAGATACGTGGCCTCTTTGCTAGCCAACGAGGAGACCATATGTCTGGGCAGAGGCGGAGGACAGCGAAAGGATATTGAATTCGGCAGGCGATGCGTGTTTTGTTCGCTGCGAGTCGGATCGAAGTGTCGGAGGTGTGGAGGACTTGGAGAACGACTGTAAAATCTGTCCCAGTCACGCTTGACTTGGCGGGGGCTCTTCGGCGAGCGGAGGATGACAATGACGTCCTCGTGCGATAGAGGGGGCGGATTCCAAGGGTTCCTATGCGACGCACGGTGAGGAAGAAAGCTGTTGCCAGCCATGGGCGATAAGATGAAGAGGGAAGTTAGGAATGGGATGCAAGGACACTTGGTGGCAGGAGAAGCCGACGCCTCGTATGTCTCTCCTTATATGTGAGCCACTCCAGCCGAGTCCAATTGTCCACCATTTCCGAAATTGGCCCAGAGTGCGTAGGCAGTGACCACGAGCCCGACGCCACGGCGGGGACAATGACAGCCGACCTCGCTGACAATATGGTCATCTGCGTCGGACACGTGCATCCCTGTTCGTGCGTTCCAAGGAGGATGCACTGTACAAGTCAAGGTGTGTAGGCGCGCCATGCGCACGACAATCCCGCTTTGTCCGGTTCAGAAACAAATCACGGACCGCGCTTTCTCGCACCAGCTGGCAAAATTGTTGCACTCGATGACGCAGACATGCTATTGTTACACCAAAACAGTACTGGACGGGAACAAGCACGCGACGACCGGGCTAATCAAGTCCCAGAAAGCCAATAGTCCGGTAATTCAGCACCTGTTTCACGAAAGAGTCCTCGCTCGTAGGGCTCTAGCAAGAAGGAAGAAGGTTTCCAAAGCTGCCAAGAATAGTCCGCGCAAGAAAAGCCAGGTTCAAGACGGGAGAAACACAGTCGCTATGTTGTCCATTCAATCTTCCAGCTGATAAAAATCCTCCGAGCCCGAGCGGACTACGTTGTCCGATTCGCGCATGAGCGCGAGCCTACCCTCCGTGAGATCGCGGGCGCGCTGGTCCAGGATGTCTCGCCGCCCCGCGAGGTGGGTGCTAAGGTTGTTATAGAGCTCAAGTTTGCCGCTGTACTGTTATTAGCACAACCGCGCATACAGTAACGGGGAACAAACGTCATGCGCTTGAGGAGCTGCGGCATAGTTGAACACTCGTAGGCAGAAGACGGAAAGCTGGTTACTCACGCTGCCGAGCAGAGAGCCAAAGTCTTGCTGTAGCACGTCCGCTTCCCCCTGCCACTCCTCGATTGAGACCTGTTGCCAGCGCTGGCACTCGGAATCAAAGAGGGTGCTCAGATGCTCCATTTGGTCCGGCGTAAGGTCAATACCACCCAGCAATCCACCAAGTGCGTCCACGGTCTGCTGCGTCACCGGAGGATTTGCGCTGATGTTCGCGCCAGCGTCCAAGATGCTACCAGGGGCAGGCGCAGCAGGACCAGGGTTGAAAAATGATTTGAGGGGCTGATCGGAACGGCGGCGCTTAGCCTCGCGCGACTTAATTGCGGCTGGATGATAATCGTGCGCTCGTTTGCGGACGAGCTCCGCTTCCTGCTCATCGTCGACGTTGATGATAGACGGCCTTGTGTGTTCCTCACGACTGGCTGGCGACGGCGCATGCGCAGCATGAAAATCCTCATGCCCCTTGCCACCAGGCACCAGCGAGTGCTCGAAAGTGGATATATGCGGACTCTGACCACCGGCTTCGGGGTTCTGGACGTTGGAGATGTGATCGTCAGAACCGATGTCACTCAGGCGGAAGAACGCATCGGCGGAGACGTAGCCGCTGTCGTCCGCGTTCTCCGGAGCGTCGACGTCGTGTAGCTTGACCCGTAGCGGCGGAGACGGGCGCAGAGCGGGGCGCGGCATGGGCTGGCGTATATGCGCTTGAGGGGTGAACGTGAATGTGTCACTGCGCTCCTCAGGAGCGTTGGGAGGCGGAGGTGCCTTGAAGAGGTCGATGCCTGTACCGTCGGACGACCGGGGCTTGAGCTGCTGGAGAACCTTTGCACGAGAAGCCGTGCCCGGTGCCAAAGCTTTGTTGGCGCTTGATTTTCGGACAAACCCAGAGAGGTTCAGTGGGCGGTAGGTGCCCGCAGGCGCGTCGCGCTGGTCGCGTGTCGGTGGGCGTTGGAGTGCTACGGGCGACCCAAGTGTATGCGCCGCGCGTGAAGCAGGACGCGAGGGCGTAAAACGTGTAGTCATATGTATGAGGCCTTTGTCGTCGGTGTGCCCTGCGTTGATGTTCGTCGTGCGCGTCGTCGACGTCGCCGTGTACGTGATGGTAACCGGTGATTGGAAATACTTTCATCGGAGGAAGCGGATTTTTCGCGGTCGGAACGCGGCCCGGTGTCAGAGATCTGGCCTGGAACTATTAATACTCTCGTCCGTGCCCCACCTTTCTTCACCCATCCTCCCGCGTGCGCTTTCTAGCTTCCGGGTAGTTTCTCTTGTCCGGTATCAAAACTTTTAGGTTATGTTCTAGTCGACACTCGTCCAGCCAAGCGCTAGAATTCATAGCGCCCAGGCAACGCGCTCTTGTCAATGCATCGCAGTAGCCACGATGTCTATCGCTCTCCCGCCCGTCTCTGCGTTGTACACTTCCATTCACCCTCGCCGCGTTACTCCTGCCTTTCGTTCAACCCGTCAACTTTATCTACCGCTATCCTCTGTTCCTTGCTGTCCTATTTCGTCTCTTCCCAGGGAGCTCTACACAGGAGGTCTACCTGTGGGTGTACAGCGATCTAGACGAGGCTGAAGCGAAGCCTTCGCAATGGATTTCCATCACGGATTCTGTAGGCGCCGGCGACTCATCCCCTTCCGCCTTCCGGGGTTCTGGACATGTATCCCTCTGCGCAATTGCAGTGCAAGAATGCGATTCTCTTCTTTCGTACACTCGATGCCGCCGCACAGCGAGTGAAGAGAACCAGATTCTCTGCGTCGCAGGGACAGGAGCACCAGGTCCCTTGGTTGTTAACGTCCCTTATGCGATACCCCATGCCTGTTCAGACACGTTCCCCGTCTCGTTCGCCGTGGGAATGGATGGCGGTGAGCCCTCCATATCTATTGACTATTCCTCGAGACATATTCGCGGGTACAAGACCCATTGGCCTTTGTTCTCTCACCCCCGAGAAATACCGTTTCTCTCAAGACGGTCTGCCTATTCTCTGCGCTCCCCTGCAAGAGTTCCACCTTCGGAAATGCGATCTGAGCATCGGCACCCTCAGATTCCTTGCCATACTCGATGATCTCCCAATGCTCACGACACCCACGATCAACAAGTCATTCCCATAAATTTCGATCTCTCCTTGACCCACGTACGCCCCGCGTTCGCCTCTGTAATATGCTGTGTCTCCTCTGCAATGATATCAACATTGTCGCACACTTCTTCTCCTGCCTGGACATCGCACTAAGCCAAACTTGAGCTTTTTTGCTCACCCGTGCCCGTCCTTTCAAACGCATCCTTGTAGTTCTTCCGTAAAGCGCAACAGGCTGGTGTCTCTTCAGAGCACCGCGTTCGCTCTCTAGATCTCCCATCACCGTTTTTCCTTCAACATCGTCAACATCTCGCAACCGGTTGGCCCTAGAGCATTCTTCCCCCCTTCGACTCTTCCTCCTCCACAGCAAGTCGCACTCGCGAAGGAGCCATTGAAAGCGTGCTAGCCGCTGAGCCGTCGGGCAACGAACCCTCGTTTTTCCGACGCTTCTGCGTCGACGTCTTGTATTCCAAAAGATTGAATCTTCACGGATGTCCTAAGATGCATACATTGAGTATAAACAAGCTGTTTCAGCGCGAACAGGAGGGAGGGGGGATGGTTCGTGTGTATGATAGACTATGCGATATTCTAGAAACATAATTTGGCAAACTTATTCTCCCTCGTGTCCAATGATTACAACCAACCTCCCACCTGTGCCCCCTCCCGACAGAGCGCGCCCACAGAGCCCTTTCCTCGGTCCAGATCCGCACGTAGATCCGGCTCCGCGCGCACAAGGCGAATGAACCAAGCAACTCAAGTGCGGAGTACCGCATCCGAGCAGAGGCTTCTAAGATGAGCCTGGATAAAAGCTCGGAGATGGTGGGCGGCTAACGAGCATATGGCGGCGGCAAGTGGTGGGAGTCGACCTGTGGTGTGTACTGTAGCACAGCTAGCGGCGAGATACGCCTGAGAACGCACGGGCGCCTAACGGAGCGTGCGCGTAAGCGCCAAGACGCGTCGCGGGGTGACGCGCCGCGGCGAGAGATTCGCCGTTCACCGTAAGGTTCACCAATGACATCGATCACCGGTCAGTTCTTATCCGCCACCTCCGCTGCGATGGCACCTCAGGCCGAGGACGGGAACGAGCAGCCCGTCAGAGAACCGCCTACCCAAGAGATGCGCATCTCCCCAGGCGGCAAGATCTCGAACTACGTCGACTTCGCACTCAAGTTCTTTAAGGCGCGCACTCCATCCGCGCGCGCCGCGTCCCCGTACTCACCCATTTCAGTAGGGACACGCAGACCGCGCGCTGGTGCTGCATACGATCCCGCCGGAAGATTCGTCCAAGAACACAGGGGTCGAGAAAGAGAAAACGGCTGAGCCCGCGCCTGTCCCCTCGTCATCGAAGATGCCTACCGCTGTCCAGGCTATCTCAAAGCTCATCTCCGTCGTTGAAATTATCAAGCGGCAATACCTTGCGTCTCTTGTGGATACCGGCGGACTGGTTGGGCTGCACCAGTACAACCAGCTCGGGTGTTTGGAGGAGCTCGAGGACCACGGGGCGGCGGCGGCGGTGGAGATGGACGAGGACATGCGGGCACAGGAGATCACTGAGCTCCTGAGCGGGACGAAGAAGTACGTGATCGCTTCCCTCTTTGCCCCGTGTTGTCGAGCCGACGTGTGTACACAGCGTGCGCATCAAGCGGACGCCTTACATGAGAGTAACCCTCTCGGTACACGAGATCCCCAGTCTCGCCGCCGACGACTCACCTGCGACGTACGTTCGCTCATTTTCTTCTTGCTTTCGACGGCTATGTTTATAGGCGTCCAGCGCGCAGCCACCGGCGAAGCGCTGCCTATCCAAGTCCGCGAAGGGCAGGCTCAAGAAGCGGCTAAAGAAGGCCGCGGTGGACAGTGGAGCGCAGGATGGAGGAGGCGCAGGCAACGAAATGGGGTCATAGTTTTTGCATGCGGGTAAATCCTCTCTCTGAGGTACGGGATAACCCCTTGTCAAGCACGGCATCACTCAATCGTCCCAGAAGGCTGTTATTATCTGCAGTGCTTATTCGTCGAGTTCCGAAGATACCCATCTCGCGGACACTTTGTGCTACAGTTGCCTTTGCATCTCGGCTTGCAGGCGCAAGCAGACGACTCCGTCAGGTATTGTGTCGCGCGGGTTACGGAAGCGTACGCTATAGACCGCAAGCTCCGGTGCTCTAGAGCTTGCAAGTTTAGTGGGTACTACCTCGCTGGTCTGCCTGATAGCAAATGTCCTACCAAAATATACGACACGCATCCGCAGACGCATTATACACTATCCACACTATACTAATACAGACAACACGATCTAGATAATTAGGAGAACAGTCTGTCCAGGTATAAACAAAAAAGTACATCCCACGGACTAGGAACTAGCATGCGAATCATGCGTGTACGAGTATCCCGGTGTGTATGCCTGACTCGCACCGTACGCGCCCGCGCCGCCAAAACCGTTCAACCCTGTCATGGGAGGGAGACTGGGCCTCGGGGACAATGAGGTCATGGGCGGCAGGTGAGCGTGAGGCGTGGATGGGTTCATTGGCGGGAGAGTGGGGAGCGTGCTGGGCGGGGCAGGCATGAAGCTCTGTAAGCTGGGGTGGATGCTCGACGGCGGGAATACGGGCGGCGGTGCGCTGGAACCTGGCCAGCCGCTCAGCATAGGGCCACCCGGGGAGTATTGCTTGTTCAACAGTCCGTTCGCGCTTCCGTTGCCGTAAGCCGACGAGCTGGGCAGACTGGGATGTTGAGAAGCCGGCAGCGCGAACTGGCCATGGTGTGCGCCCGGCTGGTAGTGCGAGTATGTAATGCCGGACGTGCTGCCGTATGGTTGTGGTCCGCTGCTGCCGTACGCCTGGACGCCGACGGCGGTCTTGTACGACGGTATAGTGGGTCCAGTCGTCGGGAAGCTCATCGTTACGGGCGTGTACGCGCGACAGCGCTGACACATGAATTCCTCCTTCTCCCAGTCGCGCCGTGTGCGGCCCGCACGCTTGTCTGCGGCATCGTAGCACCGGATGTGCTGCCACTTGCCGCATCGGCCACACGACACGAGCCCTAGGTCGTCGTCCTGCATACCGAAACGCGGTTTAATCGCCACTTTCCCGCAGGCAGCGGAAAGGACGCGACACACCAAGTTCTTCCCGCGCCTATCACATATCTCGCAGTCGAGCTCCCACTCCTCGCTGCCAGGCTTACCCGCGCCATCGGCACCCTTCACCTTCCGACCAGCACGCTTCGGAGTCGCCTTCCCAGGCTCGCCCGCCTCGCCATTCGCGATTTTTTCAGCGGGTTTCTGACGCTTCCGCGGCGTCTTCGCTGGTGTTGCGACAGCAGACTTCTGTTCGGGAGCTAGATCCTCGTTGACAACGTCGATTGGTGTGGTTGCAAGAGAACTGCGGACGTGTAACTTCAGCTTCGTACACAGCTCGAAACACAGGACGATGCATACCTCTCCTCCTGCTCCTGCGCCTCCACCAGCGCATGCCGCCGCGCCTCGCGCTCCTCGCGCTCCTTCCGCCGCTGCTCGCGCGCGTTCTCGCGCTTTATGCGCTCTTCCTCTTCCCGCTTCTGTCGCGCCTCGAGCCGCCGCACCCGGGACATCTTCTCCTCTTCCTCCTGCCGACGGATCTCAGCGAGACGCTGTTCTTCCTTCTCCTGGTCCTTTATAGCCAGACGAGAAGACCGTTTCCGCTGGGTAACCGCTTCCTCCATCCGACGCTTGCGCTCAATTTCCTATAGGGGAGTAATAAGAAACACGGATGGTCGGTACAAATCGGTCACATACGCGAAGCTCGGCCGCAATCTCTGGGACATAGACCTGAGTAAGGACCTTGTAAAGCGCCTTTTCGGCGTAATGTGTCGCGTTCTGGAATCGCTCGGCGATATGTTCCCAGTCATAAAGTGTCACGCAAAGCTGGGAAGGTGATCAACATCGGACGAAGCTCTGTGGATATCTACGACGCACCGTCTCCCATTCGACCCAATCGTCCGGCGGTCTCCATTCCGGCTCGGCCTCTTCATGCTCTGCCTCGGGTTCTGGAACGACCTCCGTTGCCTTGGTCCGTGCTTTGCCCTTACCCTTTGATCTCCCGTTCGTGACGAGTACCGGTTTCTCAACCTCCTGCTCCTGCTTGGGCTCAGACGCCGGCTCAAGCTCCTCCGCTTCCAGCTCGCTGAGGTCCGTCAGCTCGCTCTCCGCGTCGCTCTCGTCCTTCTTCCCCTGGCCCTCTTCGTCCTGTCTGCCCTCCTTCAGCCACTCCTCCGGGATTTCCTGCCACTCCGCATCCGCCTCGGCCCCGTGCAGACGCCTGCTGATGCGCGTCCCACCCGTCGGACGCGGTGCCACGCGCGCTGTCCTCGTCGTCTGACGCTGCTCGAGCGCCGCTTGACGCTTGAGCTCTGCGAGCTCTTTCGCCTGCTCATCGAGCTTCTTGTTCGCCTGCAGCTTCGCTGCCCGCGCCCCACGGCCGCCACTGGGCGGAACCATTTCTTGCTTGCCTCGCACCGTGCGTACGCGTTTGCTGTCCGGTTCCGGCTCTGCAGACGCGTCAAAATCGCCCTCTGGGTCGGGCTCTGGGGCGCGCTTCTTAGATTTCGCAGCGGGGCGCTTGCGCTTGAGTGACCGGGATGGTTTCGGAGGCACACGCTGGATCCAGAGGCGATCGGCTGGCCGTATAGGGCTTCATCAGAGGAGGCCAGTGTAGATAATGAACGGAGGGGGGCTTACATCCGATGACCCAGTATGCGTTCGCCTTCGCATCATAACCGATAGGTTCGATGCGCTGCAAAGAAGCCATGTAAGAAACTGTGCACAGACTGCAGGTGCGCAAGACGCACCCAAGTCGCGTTCTCGTCGTCACTCTTCATCGTCTGCCGCAACCGCGTCACGTTCTGAAACTGCCACTCAGTGAGCAGGTGCAGCGAGTCTAGCTTCTCGAGCATTGACAGCGCCATCCAATCTCTGCTCTCCTCGAGGGGCACCGCCTCCGCACTCAGCTCGGCGTCCATATATTCAGCGGATGGAGAGGAGGGCGCGGACGAATACCGTGCAGCCTCTGACGCGGTCGCCGTGTCGGCTGTGGTCGTGTCAGTCTCAGCAGGTGCTGTGGCGTTGGTTTGGCCGGACGCAGCGTCCGCATCGGGCTGTATGTCCGGCAGCTCCACGGGCTCTGGAGATGGTGTCCGTGTCGATTTAACGGGAGCAGGCCCAATCGGATTCTTGCCCGAGTCACGGCGTGCGTACTGTTTGCGCAGCGAGTTCTGCCAGTTCTCGGCGCTGGGTAGAGGAGAGGGGGCGGCACATCAAGCTCGGAGGACGAGGGAAGGGAAGGCGGTGCACGCACGAAAGTTTGCGGTCTTGCGTCAGGACTACAAGCAGGCGATGCATGATGCGCGGGAGGACGAGCATGGAAGAGCGCGCGAGGTCGTCCTCGATGTCCTGGAGAGCGGGGAAGTTAGCCATGGACTAGCGCGGAGTCACTGTCACGCAAAATGGGTATCCTCGACGTCAGGAAGGAGACACGCACAGCTAGGGAGATGTCCGGCATGTTAAAGAGCGCGTTGAAGGTGTAAAAGAACTGAGAGAAGTTGGCCCATTTCCAGTTGCGGCGGAGAGCGGCGTATTCAACGGCGAAGGATGCGTCGACGGCGGCGGCGGCCGGTGCAGTAGGGTGGGCGTGAGTCGGAGCGAGAGTTGCAGTGTTTGCGCGCGCCGCGGCCGCAGCGGACTGCGTTGTACGGCGGGTCATTCGGGACGCGCTGGTGGCGAAATGTGACCGATTGGGTATGTAGACGCACGCGTATGCGGTTCAGACGTCGACTGTGCGTTCTTGAAGGTTGTGGAGATAACGATGGTAAGAAACTCAGGGTCTCCGTCGGTAAACGCAGCGGCGACAGCAGCGCGGCGGTGGGTGAGGATGGGGTAGACGACGGGCAGTGCTCTCGTCGCGGTCTTGGGCGGCGACGATGAACGTCCGTGGCCGACCAGGTCGCCCCTCTCGGCGCTTGCCGAACCCCGCGCACCGACTCGGCCACTTGTTCTCCCTAGGACATCAAGGCTACCTTTCCTTCTTTAGTCCTTACAGGCATCGGTTATCACCTCCTTGTCAACCATGCTAACTGGAAGGATGGGTGGAAGGCTTTCCGTGACATCGTCGAGACTACGGGGCTCTAATCAAGCCATTCTCGGCCGCTACGGCCAGTTTCCCGTGACTGTTGCCTGCGCGTTCAACGCCGACTTTAAGCTCCTTAAACTCAAAGGATACAATTTGGAGAAGCCAGAAGCCAAATCTCTCCCCTGGAGATCTGGATATATCCCGATAGATAACGAAGGAGACGTCCTGCCTCTCCAAAGCCTCGAGTTCGACGGTACGTGCTGCTTCCGTCACATGCCTCACTATCGAGCCAGTTCCTCCGTTAGGCGTACATGGCATACAACTGTTCGCGAAAGATCATCCCTACTGGGCCAAGCTTGCTGAGAATCCGAGCACAGATAGCAAGGACGCCTGGCTCTTCCCCGCGGGTGCGTCGTGTGCCCTGTTCTCCTTTCCTCTGTGTTTGACCCGGCGCGGACCCCCAGGGACGCGGCTGCCCACCGAGCTCACCCTCATTCATCGCGGGGAGCACGAGTACTACATCCGGCCGTCATGGCCGCAGTCTCTACGTAGTACGTGCCCCATCCGACTGCCTTTCTTTTCACGAGGACAATTCACCTTTCGCCATAGCATTTAACACAGCGTTGACGTGGTATCAGAATTACCACATGCGAAAGACCCCCCTCCGCAGATTTCTTGAGTGCGAGGACGTGGAAGCGTTTGTAAAACACCTCAATCCGCCGAACACTCGCAATTCACACCGTGCAGACGGATACGGCATTCTCAGTGGACGGCAGACTGGGCCATGACCGGAGCATACGAAGCAAAAGATCGTCACGACCAGAAGGATTGCCATCCGCAGAAAGATCATCACTCGCAAGAAGCTCACCATTCGGGAACAATGCATCAACACCTTCCGCCGCCAACGCTGCTTCTACACCGAGCGAGAGCGCGCCAAGATGGAGGCCTCGCGCTCAGCCGGCTCAATAGCCACTATCTATTTCCTACTATCTCACACTAATGCGGCTTACAGTATACCTACATGACATTCGGGCTATTCAACTACGTGTCCCTCGTAAGGGCCTCTGAGACAACGGTCCTTCGTCGTGTCTTGCATTGTAGTTTTGAGCTCCTTCGGCACCATCCGTCTCTCTACGACTTAGTTACCAACCTCTGAGCAACGAAGATTCATCGCTTCATACTCGGATGTGTGAACCTCCTTGAGACACACCCCGACGTTCGCCGTTGAGATCATTGGATCCAGCTGGCACCGTAGGGCTCTTCTAACGTTACCGCGTCATCTACCCAGGCTGGCTAAGAGCGCCAAATCCTAGTGTGGGCGAGGATGGTTTTTTTTAATGTGCGAGCGTCGGCGCGAAACTGCCGCAGACGAACCACGGTGGCAATAGGAACATGCCGGAATGTCCGAAAGCACTATTACGATAGTCGCCAGAAAGCTTAAGGTAGGCACATTGCTGTCATGCATGCGGCATCTGCGAAGAGTTTTGTGCACGCTGATAGCCGGCTTTAGGTCGAAAGTGCGCTTCCATGGGGCGGTGAGCATGCAGCCGAGGGCTCGTCGGGATAAAACCCGCTGCTGAATATCCGAAACTGACGTGTGGTTCAGGCTCACTGTAATTACATTCGATGTGAGGCTGTCACACATGCGAACCCTCAGGGCGGCTGTCCACTTCCGACTTCACAGCCATGCGCAATGACCATTATGACACTGTCAGTTTGCAAGAGTAAAAGCATCGGCTGTGTTGCCCCTTGAGAGCGGATCAGAAAAAACAATGTAATCTGGGAGACTCAGATCCTACACGCGCGATTACCAAACGTCGTCGCTACTAGCTACCTTCCCCCAGTCTGCAGAAACGACAGCGTCCTAAGATGCTCGTCAATAAGAGTGTGGTGCGGACGAAGCAGGACTATGCGGACGCACCAGACCAAAAATACTTGGCAAACATTCCCAGAATTCTTGGCGACATCGTGCGAGGAGCGGAGGGGGTTTGCGTCGACAGGTCCTGCAGACATCTCCCCCTTCATCTACCCACGATTGATAATGTAATGCATCTTCCGAAGTGTGATGTAGTACTTGGGGAGCGTACGTAGATATAACGCTGACATTATCAGACCACCAGGCCTCAATGACTTTCTTGCAATGCTGCGGGGATTCGCAAGATGTGTCGTAAAGGTCTTCGTTAATCTCCAAGTCATAAGCCTCCGGAAAGCAGCGCAGGAATTCAGACCACAGGTATGAAGTGGCCTTAAGCAGGGTGATGAGCTCTGCAGCATTGAGGTTGGCCAAGTCGACATTAAGTTGGCGTGCGTCCACGATGGGGTGACCCAACGACTCGGATGGAACAACCACATGCACCGAGGCCAGATCATAGTAGACGACTGGCAAAATTTCGGGCACATCGCAATCGAGTGCTAGTCGTAATGCAGTGGCTGGTCGAATCGCTGTTGAGCAGGAGAAATATCGACGCATGCATGTATACCGCACCTGGATTTGGGACATGGCGTGATATGACGCCTTCCAGCACCGACACGAACTCCGGTGATCCGAATACTACACCCGACGCCCGCGTGGCATCCTCTAAGTCCCTCCTCATGGCGTCCCGTCTTGATCCACGTACTTGGTCCCAAGCAAGAAGTGAGGAGGGCCAAACCGCTTTGAGCGCCTCCACTGCGGATCGACGTAGGGCCATCGCCCCATACTTCGTCGCTAAGCGTAGAACAGCAGCGAATTCAACGGGAAAAAAGGCAGCACCACTGGACGCAACGCCGTCCCGGTAAAGGTCAGACATCCAGCTGTCAAAGGAAGCGGTCAGACTCCCGAGCAGCATAGGAGTTAAAGGGGCACGCACTTAGATACGAAGATCGACTTCAAGAACGCTTCCACATCCTCTGCCAGGTCCGGCATGTCTATGACTGGCAATCCCTTGTATTGCTCGGAGGCGATGTCAAATATCGCGGTTCCGCCAGCAAACATCTCCTCAAAAAAGGTCGCATTGAGGGCCAGGATAGACTTGTGAACCTTGTAAAGCATCTGCGTGGCCGGCGACTCCGCTGTTGTGGGTGAGGTGGTGCGGAGTACGATGTTGCCGTCGTCCAGCCAGAGGAGAGGATGTTGGACAACGAGAGGCGGGGCATCGCAACTGGCTGAATCATCTGTTCGTGTCCGCTTTCGAGATGGTCCAATTTCGCCAACAGTCACGTCGGAAGACATGGCGTTCAGAATGTGGTGGCGGCGTGCTGGTGAGCTGGACTCGGGGACTGTGGCGAAGCGTGTGCTTATAAACGGAGGAGGAAAAGCGTCCGTGTTGCTGTGCCAAAGCCATTAATTGACCACTGGGCCTAAACTGGATATGGCCTAGCCCGCAGTGTCAGAGAATAGGAGCTGCGACAACCTGTCATAACACGGTCACGCGACAGCGGAAGGCCGTGGTGCGCGTCTAGACAGCATTAATTGTGCGTAAGGCGGGATTGGTGCGAGATCAAGAAGCGCATGCATGAATGAAGGCCCATAAGAATCAAAAGACGACCCACGCCGGAAAATGCGGTCCATAGTTACACAAAGCTGGAGGGACCGATCTAGATGACATGAAACACGGATAAAAAGCAGCACGAAAAAAAATTCGAACCGATTCTCCGTCAAGTTCACCGTAGCCGTTTATTTGACTTGTTCCTCAACAATACCAGGGAGTTTGAATTAAAAAAACGCAGAGGACTCGCGCCAAACATATCGGCGACCCTGTATAGTCCGAGCGAGACCAGCTCCTCGGGAATGGTGTAGCACTCCGTCCGAAAACCGCGACACCCTAGAGTTTTCCCAGCACCACAAATGGTATACTCAGCGGCAGTACTGACTGCACAAAGTCAGAGCTCTAGATGTCTACTTTTCCCCAGCCCTTGGGAATGACTACGTCCTACAGATGCTTGTGAGCGCGTCGCAAGAGCTGCCTGCCGATAACATACCAGATCAAACATCTCCGGCAAGCTTTCCCAGAACTCTTGGCGAAACTGGGCAAGGAGGGGTGCAGGCCTTCGTAGACAATGGCTACAGACGTTCTCCCCGCGGATCGTCTCGTCTTCGTCCACCCATTCCTTATAATCTTCCTCGGCTCGCGAAGTGTAGTATAATATGTCCTGAGCGATGCGTACAGAGTACTCGAGACTACGGTCAAATTGTGATTTCCACCACGCCTTGACGGATTTACTGCACTGGACGGGAGAAATGCATGTAGATTTGACGAGATCTCCGTGGATCTCATTGAAACCTATCCGCCGGAAATCCGTCATAAACTTGTATTGGATACGCGTGAGACCGTCGAGAAGCCTGGTGAACTCGGTAGAGCTGAGACCAGACAAGTCTGCACTACGCTTGCGTGCAGCAGAGAGTAAGTCTTCGGGCACTCGCATTCCATGCGCGACCGCTAGGGCGTAATAGACGACTGGAAGGATAGTGGGTACATCGCAGTCGTGGGCCAACCGTAGTGCAACAACTGTTTGCATCATTGTTGAGATGTTTAGCAAGTATCTCAAATGCAATAAAACGCACCAGGGTTTGGATAGTAACGCGGCACGGCTGCTTGTAGCATGCATATATATTCCGGAGATGCGAAGTGGGAGCCCGACGTCACCACGGCCTGGTTGACGGCGTATCGTCTGGCTCCCTGCTGCTTGTCCCAAACAGCAAGTGAAGACGGCCAAGCCGCTTGAAGCGCCTCAACGGCCGCCTGGCGGATTGCTGTCGCTCCATACTTCGTTGCTAGGCGTAAGACGGGTTCGAACTCTGCGGGGAAGAGCGCGGCGCGATTAGAAGCATTGCAACCGCGGAGGATATCCAACATCCAGCTGGCGGGCAAAAATTGGTCAGAACTGACGTACGGCGGGGGACGTGAGTTGAGACTCACTCACTTGGATACAAATATGGACTTCAAGAACGGTTCCACGTCCTCTGCGGGATCCGGCATGTCTATGACTGGAAACCCCTGACACTGCTCCGAAGCTGCGTCGAACACATCTGCTCCTCCAGCAAACATATCCTCGAAGAAAGTCGCATTAAGCGCCAAAATGGACTTATGTATCCTGTAAAGCGTCTGTGTTGTCGGTGCCTCCACTGTGGCAGGTGATGTAGTGCGAAGGACGATATTGCCGTCGTCGAGCCACAAGACAGGGTGCCGTATGACGACAGTCTGCTGGTCCGTCGCGGCATTGGATGAGCTTGTGCGTGTCCTTTTTCGAGACGGTTCGCCGATTATTGCGTTGGAAGACATGTTCGTTCAGCGGCTCGGTGAGGGGAGTAGATAGAGGCTTATTCTCATGACATTCGCGCGGACCGATCGAACCGCGCTGTCTGCTAGGCGCCGTTTACTAAAAGGCTGCGGGATGGCTCGACCATAAAGATCCCGTACAGCACGCGCCCACCACAAGTCTAGACAACGGTGGTTCAAACCTCTGCCACAGTGCAAACGTACAGTACAGTATGGCACGCGCCGCATTCCGTTGCGTAGGATTCTGTCTGTGGCGTGCCTGGGGCGTGTTTAGGTTGTGTTCTACCGAACGTGACGCATGTAGGATGACATCGTCGTGATCTCGACCAGGCTGCGCCTGGAGCGCACGTCGAACACGGCTCACGCGCGCCATCACCAACCACGCCCCTACTGGCGAATATCGGACGCGCTTCTTCCCAAGCGAAGACCGGCGCTGCCCTCGCTGCCACGTCTTCCACTGGCAGACGCGGGCACACATCCTCAACTCCTGCCCCCGATACCGCCGCGCCCGCGCGGACTTCCTCCAGTTCATCGAGAACTCCAGCCACCCAGGCAAGGTGCTCCTCGGCTTCCTGAAGGGCATGTCGGAAAACTGGGATTGACATTGTAATTCCCACCCATTGTAATCGGTAATTTTGATTATAATGATGGTTATAACCAGAAAAAATCGGCCTGAAAGCGGTAAAATTTCTCCGAAATCATCGGTTATAACACTCGTAATCGGCTATGGGCAATTAAAATGCCATTATAATCAGCTGATCGACAATTACGATCATTATAATCACAATTCTAGTTTTCCGACACAATCCGTCTGCCTTTACTTTTACCGACGCCCCTCCCATGCCCGAGTTATTTAGTCTCCCATCCCCCCGGGCTTCGCATAGATGCTCCTCATCACGGGCGCTTGCGCCTCCCAGCCCAGCAGCTTTAGAAGCCGCCGTTAGCATACACGCTCCGTAGATTCCTTAGTTGTAGTGGCCCTGGCCTCGCGCTGTCACTCTAATCCCTGTGTAATAACGGGCCCCTGGTCCGACAATGCATTTGAAAAAAAAAAAAAAAGATCCCAGCCAGGCCCTGTGCTGTGTCGAGCACCTTCGAGTGGTCGCGAGTAGGTTGGTACTAGGCAGACTGTGCGACCACACCGGAGGACACGGTCTTTCGATGAGGGAGGTGCGCAGCGCCCGCGCTGTCTCGAAGAACACGCCACTGTACATCCTATTGGCAAACTATTCGAGAGAGAAAATCAGGCTAAGTAATTACTACACAATGGAAGGCATCCAGCACAGAGCTCTGTTAGACGTACAGCCTCTTACCTGACGCGCAGCGCGGTCAGTAGACTGGGAACTCGGGATCTACCTCGCGCGCCCACGCGCGCAGCCCACCGACAAGGTCCCTTACGCGCACGCCATCTATCCTCGCGGCGCGGATTGCGTCCGCGGCGACCTGCGAATCATTCCCGAGCCGGCACACGACGAGCACGTCCGTCGCGCCAACGGGGACGTGCGCGTGCGGGTCCGCAACGACTGCGTCAAGCGGCGCGTCTGCTCCGACGCATCAATGGAGCGCGACGTGGGAATAGGTAGGGGGAATGCACGCACGGGTGGAGCTTGGCAGTCGACAGATCCCGAACTCGGCGCGCGGACGCACGTCGAGCACGCACGCGCCGAGCTGCCCGATGCACTCGCGCACCTCTGCCGCGCACAACCTGTCCGTGCCCGCGTCGGCCAGCATCCCGAGCCGCAGCCAATCAGGCCGCGGCCCGCCACAGAAGCGGATGTAGTCTTTATCGAGCATCGCACGGGCGCCAGGCTCACCGCAAGCGGCGCAATCCTTGCGGCGCGGGCGGAGCTTGACAGACCGGAAGGGCGGCGCAGCGAGCGCATCGTAGAAGAGCATGCGGGGCTGCTCGGCGGCGTCTGCGATCCCACTGAGGATCTTTACGGCCTCGAGCGCCTGGAGCGCACCAATGACGCCGACGACGGCACCAAGGATGCCCGTCTCGGCGCAAGAACTCTGAAGTGCAGGCGGTGGCGGGCGCGGGAAGACGCAGCGGTAGCAGGGCCCATCCGTGCCGAGCGCGAGCACGGCGATGTGGCCCGCAAGCTGTTGCGCGGCGCCGGATACGAGCGGGATGCGTGCGCGCGCCGCGGTGTCGGAAAGCAGGTAGCGCGTCGGCGCATTGTCGGTGCAGTCAAGCGCAATATCGTGTGCGGCGAGGAGCGCGGGTGCGTTTGCGGACGTGAGCGCGTGCGGGTACGGCGTGACCGTGATGAGTGAGTTTAGCCTGCGCTGGTTGTATGAGGGAGAGGGGTGACGAAGGAAGGGGGGAGCGTACTGTCGGAGCGCGATGGTGGCGGACTCGGCCTTGTTGGTGCCGATGCGGGCCTCGGTGTGCAGTATCTGCCTTTGCAGGTTTGAGAGGTCGACCGTATCATGATCGACGATCGTGATCTTCCCTACATCGCACCGGTCTGTATCTGTCCAGCTCGGAAAAAGGCACATGTACGCACCGACGCCAGCCGCGGCAAGATACTGCAGCGCAGGGCATCCAAGCCCGCCGGCGCCGACGACGAGGACGGACGCGTTCTGTAACCTGAGCTGGCCTGGGCTCGGTGTGAGCGATCGGTGTGGTGCTGGGACGCGCACCTTGGAGACCGAAGGGCTCGATGATCATCTGGCGGCCATAGCGCTCGTAATCGTCAAGGTGCGCGAGGCGCGGGGGTTGATCGCCGTCGGCGGCGATGAGCGTCGGAGATGAAGTCATGATGCCGCGCGCCTGAGCCGGAGTGGACGACGTGGTCAGGAAGACTTGCCAAACGCGTCTATTCCAAGGTCTATCCTGTCATGGCGCTCTGACTGCGCCGCCTCCGTCGATGGCCGTCCCTGCGACACACGTCGCTGCGATCCTGAACTCGTCCGCGAACGGTGGCCCGCCACAGTACCCCGAGCTACCCGGGCTGATCGTGCACGCGCAGCGAACGGCGCCAGCACTGGCGCACCCAGACATCGGTCCGCTCGCCAAGTGGTCCGTGTCGTCGTACAAGTTCGGGTTCGGCCCCGAGTGTCTCCAGGACGGCGACCCAGACACGTTCTGGCACTCAGATGGGCCTCAACCACACTTCGTCACCGTCGAGTTCCCCCGGAAGGTTCCCGTCCAGAAGCTCTCCATAAGCCTCTCATACCCCCTCGACGACTCCTATACCCCCGCCGCTCTCTCCATTCGCGCCGGCACAGGCCCCGGCGACATGCAAGAGACCCGCATCATCACTGCAGACAAACCTGACGGCTGGATCACCTTCGACATCTGCACTGAACCTAACGATGATGGCGAGGGCTTGTGAGTGCTCACTTGAGCCCCTTCCCTGTTGTTAATGCCCCAGCTCATATATATGCTGTCAGCCGACCAATCCACGCGTATGTCCTCCAAGTCGTCGTGCTTGGAAACCATATGAACGGCAAGGACACCCACGTCCGCGGCATGCGTGTCCTCGGCCCGTTGGAGTGCGTCCCTCACCTTTCAATGTCCGCTGCGTAACCACTACTCACGTCTGCATAGGGATAACGCGTCCTGGGACGATCCCTTCCCATGGAAGAATGACCGCTTCCGCCTGTACGAGCAGTTGCGCTGAACCCGATCGCTGTATCCCTTTCGTTTTTCCTGCTTTCCTGTACCGTACTTTCATTGAATCATGTACGATTGCACGCAGTAGTCGTGTAAAGGATATTTGCACAGAAGCTACATACTACAACTGGGCGTGAGTTAGAATGGAGGTATCGCGGCGGGTCGTGTGGAAAACGTAGGATGTAAAACGGGTTGCGGAGGGTACGTAGGGAGCAAAGCAAGCATCGAGCGAGCAAGCAAGCCGGTGGGTACAACGTGGCACGAGCGGCCGTCGAAGGGTGAAGGTCATAAACATATCGTGAACGTGACGTCGTCGTAAGATAGGTGTAACGAGATGAGAGTAGATCAGAGCAGAGATAGATGGAGACAGATGTCAAAGGACGGGCGACAGGGAATGGAAGGGGAGGGTATCGCAAGGTATCGCAGGGAAGTGGTAGGTGTTAGGGAGGATGTTGTCATCGAGCTCCAGGTGGAACGAGCGGAGGTGAGGCCGCAGAGAGCAGAGACATCGGGGAGGAAATGCACGAGGGGAAGGCGGGGCAGAAAGTGCAAACGCAGAGAACGGTCCGGTGCGCGCACGACCTACTCCGCGTATCCGCTCTCGTCCGAGCCGGTCGCCTGCAGCGCGCGGAGATGGTCCGGCCCGCCCCAGCTTCCGCCCCAGCCCTCACTCTCTTTGTCACGGTCCTCTGCAATCGCGTGCGCTGCGAGCCCCGCCGTGTGCGGCACATACGGGAACCGCATTACCTCGCCTGTCCGCGCATCGCGCACGGACCCATGGGTCGTCACGCTCGCCGCCGTGCCCGCCGAGCCGACCGTCGCGCTCACCGGCGTTGAGCCGGCCGATAGTGGCCGCGTTGCGTGGTCCGCGCTCGAGACGTCCGACACACGTGCGCTGCGCGCTTCACCGACGGCAGACAGCGGCGGGGACCCCGCCGCGAGCCGTCGTTGACCCTGCGACGACACGGAGCCCGTGCGGCCGCTCGACCCGGACTGCTCGTGCGAGTGCTGGCCAGAAGACCCGGACCGCGAACCCGTCGAGCCCGAGCCGGGTGCGCGCAGGTGCGTCGGCAGTGACTGCTCCGTCGGCGACGAATGCAGCGACGGGTAGTGCGATGGCGCGTAGACGTTGTCTCGTGATACTGTCAGCTGCGGCTGAGCAAGCGAGGTCGGCGAGCCGAACGTCGTGCGCCGCTCGGCGTCGGGACCTGTGCGGCGGAGCAGGCTCCAGCTCTCGCCCGCGGCCGGCGGAGCCTCCTCAAGCACATCTATCGTGATCTCGCCGTGCCCGCTCCCCGAACCGGTGTTGGACGTCCTGTCGCTGTTGCGCCACGCCGAGATATTCGGCATAGCGAGGCCAGGTGGGAGTGGCATGCGTGCCGTTGCAGTTGCGTTCGACGCAGTCGTGAACGGCGACGCGGGGCGTGGAATCGGCATATCTAGCACGTCGGCGGGTGCTGGGGCAGAGGGAGAGCGGATGGCCGGAGTGGAAGCGGAGTGGATGGCAGGCGGTTGCACTAGGGGTGGCATCGCTTCGTAAGCTGGCGGCAGGCTGTCGCTCCGGAGCGGGGACGGACGGTAGTTGGACGTGCCCATAGACGCTGTATTGTCGTTCACCGGCGTCCCGATACGCGAGGACGCGTCGTAGAAGACCGTTGCTCCTGATGCGGCGCTCTTCGCGCTGACGCTCGAGATCGGCCGGGGATCCAGCATGCCTGTTTCGCGCCGAAGAGGGTCATGATGCAGACCTTCGATGTCGAGGTTAAGGTCTGCATCGAAGACGGGCGACATGGCGCGGTCGGTAACCGACGTCGGGCGCGAGCGCGAACCGTTGGGCGACGCACGGCCATGTAGCATACGATGGACCCAGCTGTTACGGCCGAGGTTCGGGAACGAGCGGAGGTTGACCGCTTGAGCCCAGCGTTGAGACGTGGAAAGGTGCTGGTCGTCGATAAAGTGCGGCGTCCGCGGCATGTAATGCTCGTCCATGTGCACCCTCCGTGCCGTCAGAACAGTAGCCCCTTCGACGCCTTCGCTGACAGACGTGCCACCGGAACGTAGGGAGCGATTGGATGGACGGCGATTGGGATCATCCACGGCGACCTGTGGCGGAAGGAGCGGGACCCCAACGTCATCGTAGCTAGTGTCTTCGTCGTCTAGGCCTCGAACTTGAGTGTGGCGCGGACTTACAGCGCGTGAAGGAGGGGCATCGCCGAAAGCTCGCACGAGTTCGCGAGGCGGGACGATATGGCGGTCGCGCGGCAGAACGGCCGTGTAGACAGGCTGGGGCGGCGTATTCGTGAACTCTCTCGACCCGTCCGCGGCGGTGACATAGCTCGTCGATCCAGAGCCCTCCTTCTCGTCCAAGGAGACTGGCGGCGGCTTGCGCCTTCCCCAGCTGAGGACGCCCAAGCCGAACGGAAGAGAGGAGCTCCCGGATGGCGACCGGGCCTGGCTGGGTCCGACGAGTCGCGCACTGGGATCGGCCTCTTTGGCGCCATCTGTAGCTATGGCGCTAGCACGCAAGAACGGATCGTGCTCCTCGCCGCTTCCTCGCGGAGAGCCTTCGCCGGGAACACGTGCAGCCTCGGCTGCATTCGCATCATGTAGACCATGGGTATGCGGAGGCCATTCTTCCCAGAGACGCTCTTCAGTCGGCGAAACTTGCTGGACAGGCATGTGACCACTCTCAGGCCTTGGTCGCCGTCGGCAACAAATAAAGAGACCAACGATCGCGAAGAGCACCGCGAAGCCGCCTACGATCCCGACGACCAGACCAATGATAAGCGGGTGGTTGGAAGCACTGCTGGAAGCCACTGCGGTGACAGAAGAAGATACAAAGGACGTTGAGGATGAGGGAGACGGTATGGAGGAACTTGAGGGCAAAAATGTAGGGACAGAAGACGGAGTCGGAGATAAGGAAGGGGTCGCAGAGGTTGTCAACGTTGGTGATACGGTCGTGAACGTTGACGGTGTCGATGGAGGCGATGTGAGTCCCCCATAAACCCATGCGCCATCCGTTCCAAGATCGATCTGCAGGGTGGAATGTATCAGACGCCGGAGGAAACGGTAGAGTGGAGCACAAGCCCATGGACGCGGCGATATCGGCCGTCTCGTATGAACGTACAATACAGTACGTACGAAGAGTAGCAATCCGACAGTGTTTGTACTTCCACCCATGCTTCCCCTCTTCTGCAAGCAGAAAGGCAGGAATACTCACCGGGGGCCCGTAATACGTGAGTGGCAAATTCAGAACGATAGATGACGTCGCGGTGGGCTCGCCAGCGGCATTGGTGAATACGGTTGACACCACTGTTAGCCAAGGGGGGTATTGTTGCGTAGGTGCTGCCATGTGCACTGGCGTATCACGTCGAAGAAGATAATATATGGCTCGTAGACGTCGACAGAAAGAATGTGGGTTAGATGACTGCGGACGAAATCCAGGTTAGAAACAGTGTAGGGCGAACCAAACCAGTGGCATACCTTTGAATTTGGAAAAGCCAGGAAACACGTCGATGGATAGCCTGAAGGGGGAGCTTGGGAGGGAAGGAGGAAGGAAGGGAGAAGAGGAGGGTGGAAGAAGGATAGAAGGAGCATTCGCAGAATTCCAACCTCTTGTCTAGGGACGCGATCACGTGCTCTCAGCTTTTACGCCCCGATATACCCCGGCTCACGCGCCGCTTTGATCCCGACGAAATCCATATGAGTAAAATAAGGCGTATGCGTAATATTAATTCAAGGATCTTAGAGACAATATATTAATAGACCGTTCGCCTTACTCTTGTCTTGCGTACCACGCGCTTATGACATGGAGGCCCGACAGTCGCACTGGCAAATGGGCAAGGCGGCTACTACTCCAGAGTTCATACACCGTTTCCTGCCATGATTAGAGCACATCACTTGACACAACGAGAGAGAAGACTCGTTACGAACAAGACGACTATATATCGCATACCACCAGAACTACTCTTCAAGTTAGGACACAGGCGGAGGAATAAATTCAGAAAAGATCCGCATGACCGGGACAGTTGATGACAGTTCAAGAAAAATAAACATTAAACATTCAAAACGAGTACCTTCAAGCGTTACTGAACCTGGATTTAAATTCAACGTGGGGCACGACTGCCTTCAGCCGCGGAAGCCATATCCATTGTATCTCCTTGACGTCTACATCCGACACGAACCCTTCGATGTAAAGCTCTTGGATGGCGAACCCTGCTCGCCGGCGTAAAAGCAAGACTTCGATAAAGTTATCGTATGTAAATGGGAGATGTTTTTCGTTGAATCCATACCAGGCTGGCATCCAGATAGCCTGAAGGCGAGGAAGTATGACGACCTCAGGAGGAGATCTCAATAGAGCCAGGAAAACAATATCGGCGGCCCGTTGTTTGAGACAAACGGCTTCGGTGTGAACAAGCGGGAGAAGAATAGCTTGCCATGCGTCTAGGGACGGGGAATAACAGAACGACAAGTCTATGAATTTGATACCGGAAGGAGGAACGTTTTCAATGAAATATGCCAAAGTCAAGGCCAAAGTGTTTTCGAAGTGCTGCACCGGCACTTGCGTGTGAAAAGAAAATGTAATTTCGAGAAGAGACGTGAAGTGCCCGCGCTGGTTAAAGATCGCGCCCCAATCCTGGACAAGAGGAGGGGAAAGAAAACGGAGACTGAAGGTGGTGCCGGAACAGAAGACAGCACTCAGACCCCAAACTTGAGAAGTGTTTATGTCACTCATAAAGCGAGGTCCGGCCCAATCGAGGTAATTGTCAGGAAAAGGTTCATCTTGTGATAGTATGAACTTGAATATGAGTTGTGCAGTTGCCAGAACTGATACGTGAGACCGAAGCGCAGTGCAGCGGCTTGGAGAGTCGGATATATTGAGACATATAAGATCTGGCAAAGAGAGGGATGCTTCTGTGGTTGGGACCAGGGCTGGGATCCATTTCGACAAGGTTAATATTTTCAATTTGGTGCAGGAGCGAAGCATGTCGAGAAACTGAGATGGGGATGGGAGGGGGTGTTCCGATGTGCGGATGAGTTCAAGGGATGACAGAGTGCATCCATTGAAGGCGACAAACGTATTTTGGAGATGAAGGCGCCATAACAATGGGGCTCGCATGGGGAGAAATTCAAAGATATAATCAGTCACTAAGTTTGCTTGCTTGGACGAAGAAGTGAAGGATAAATGTAAGTTTTCGAGGGAAGGGAGATCACTATTGCACAGGACAGATGAATCGATAGGCCAATCGGCGGCATCGATATGTATCTCTTGGGCTCTGTGCCAGTTTGCAGAGATGAATCGACTACGCCTTGCAAGGTGCGAACAGGATTCCCCACTGGCTCTTAGTTGAATAGGGAGCTGGTCAGATCTGGAGAAGAACTCGTCTTGAGCCGCTGGGAAAACGTTCACATGACGAGCCCACAGTGACCGACAGTCGAGTAGAGCGGCCCGAATGGCATGCGAAACGTGGGTTAATGATACCCATCCAAGACGACTAGCGCTATTTTTCCGGGTATTACGACTGGGGCGGCGGCAACAACTGGGAGGAAGGGGTGGCCATATCTGGGCACAAGTCTCTGCGAGCTCGCGCCAGATTTCGCTAGGTAACTGAAGCAAGGGGATACAGCAGTTTGCTCTCCTTTTGAGCTCGATGGCAAGTTGTGGAAGGGCATCAAGTTCATCGAGGAGCTTTGCATGCAAGCCCATGTCGGCCCGTTTGTTAAGCATTATCTCATCAACATTGTGGAGAATTTGTAGGCCGAATTCTCCGACACGACGAGCTGGTCGGCCTCTTGAAGACACCCGAATTGATCAACGGGATGCTAGAAAGATGATGCCGGCGACGCACGCATCTTCCATGGTGATGAGAAACAGCTGTAAACCGGTTTTGGAAGACAACCTTGAGCTGCATTGTCGTCGTTTAGGCTGTGCGAGGCGAGAGCGCTGCCGAAGGACCGTACCAGCAGAGGATGGATCAAGTTGAGCTGAATCAATTATTGAACCTTGTAAGGGAGGGGCTCTACTTGGAAGGTGCGCCTTGGGCGCTCTGAACCCGGAACGTGAAGGGGCCAGCTGAGAGCACTGGCAAGAGGCGAGGAGCCTCGACAAGGCGCAGCAAGGCACGTGGAAGGACGCGAAATTTCAGGGCTCGAATGCGTACTGTACGGCTTGAGTCACTCCTCCTAGGCGCATTCATCTCTTTAATACACGAAGGATATACCGTGTTCCCATCCTTGGGAGCACGTTCTTTAGCCGGCTCCATCTTTCTGCCAACATGGACATATCGGTATACTTCTTACCGCTACTCATCGGCTTATATTCATCTCGTGGCCAGTAGGGTCCCAATGCGCTCAACCGCTCCGTTCAAGGGATGTGGTCCGCTCACCTGAAAAAGATCAATCTCAATTCTCCTTCACCGGCAGCAACACCTGTATCGACACCTCATGCTACTTCTCCCGCTATTAAGGATCTACCTGCCCCCGAAGCCGCCTGTGGAACGAACGAGGAGCCCCTGACTACAGAATCCCGTCCGTCGACATCGATAGGTAAACGCAAGATGCGGTCGACCAAAGACGACAGCCATAAACGCTCTCGGACCAGTGGTGGAAGCATAGCAAAGGAGTACACGCCACCGTCTGTACGTCTTGCGGACCTAGGGGGCGTAGATTCGTGTATCGAGAAGATGCTCGAGCTCGTTGCCATGCCTCTTCTGCACCCGGAGATCTATCTTCACACCGGTGTCTTACCCCCGAGAGGCGTGCTTCTACATGGTCCTCCGGGATGTGGGAAGACCCTGTTAGCACATGCTATTGGCGGAGTGTGTCCTTCTCAATCTCGAAATTTCTCGTGCTCATATTATCCAGGAACTCGGCGTGCCTTTCCTCCTCGTTTCCGCACCATCTATTATATCTGGGATGTCAGGGGAGTCGGAGAAGACTTTACGCGAAACTTTTGAGGAGGCAAAGGCGCGTTCCCCATCCCCTTACGCAGCCCGTGCCTAATGGCATCCTTAGCGAATCGCCCCGTGCCTCCTCTTCATAGACGAAATCGATGCGATTACGCCAAAACGCGAGAGCGCACAGCGTGAGATGGAACGTCGTATCGTTGCCCAGTTCCTTACCTGCATGGATGGTAAGTGAGACGACCAGCGATTCAATATGCGCCTGAGCTGAGTTGTCAGAACTGTCCTGGGACAAGACGGGTAACAAGCCCATCGTTGTCATTGGCGCAACAAACCGCCCAGACTCCCTCGATGCTGCTTTGCGGCGAGCCGGCCGTTTCGACCACGAAATTTCTATGCCTGTTCCGGATGACGAAGCTCGCGCTCAGTGGGTCCAATCATCGCGAAATAAAATCACATTTGCTCATAGTCTATGGACATCAGAATCCTGCGCGTACTATGCTCAAAACTTCGACTTGAGGGCGCATTTAATTTTATGGCTCTCGCGAAGGCAACCCCGGGCTACGTTGGCGCCGACCTCTCTTCTCTCACCGGCGCGGCTGGGATCATTGCCGTGAAGCGCATCTTCAAACAACTCAGTGAGGGAACGCTTACAATCCCGGATGTTCTGAAGACCCCTCCGGCCGAGGACAGCTCTATGCAAATCGACACGCCGGACGCGGCATCGTCGACTCAGCCCGCGAAGCATATCCCCTTTGCAGCGTTGACTCTACCATCATTAGCGCAATCCTCGATCGCACACTTCCTGCGCGCTCATCCCGACCCTCTCACGTCCACGCAACTGGAGCCAATCTGCATCACTGCCGCCGACTTCTCGCTCGCTCTGAGGCAGGTTCAGCCATCCGCTCAACGTGAGGGCTTTGCGACCGTTCCAGACGTCACGTGGGCAGACATCGGCGCTTTACGCGCGACGCGCGCGGAGCTTCACATGGCCGTCGTCCAGCCAATCCGCCGGCCAGAGCTTTTCAGAGCCGTTGGTATCGATACGTCGTGTGGCGTCCTCATGTGGGGCCCGCCTGGGTGCGGAAAAACCTTGCTTGCCAAAGCCGTTGCGAATGAGTCAAGGGCTAATTTCATCAGTGTAAAGGGCCCCGAGCTCCTCAACAAGGTGCGTGCCGTGGTTTGCTGTGGTCCTTGACAGGCGCTCACGATCAGATAGTACGTCGGTGAGAGTGAGCGAGCCGTGCGGCAGGTCTTTACAAGAGCACGGGCTTCTTCGCCTTGCATCATATTCTTCGACGAGCTCGATGCTCTTGTTCCTCGCCGTGATGACGCCCTAGTACGTCGTTTGGTATATGGTTAGGCACCGCACTTAGGACCGCCTAGTCCGAATCATCCGCTCGCGTCGTAAACACGCTCCTCACTGAGCTCGACGGTCTCGACGCCCGACGTGGCGTTTTCGTCCTCGGTGCAACGAACCGCCCTGACATGATTGACCCGGCAATGTGCCGTCCTGGCCGCCTTGACAAGCTGCTCTATGTCGACCTACCATCGGCAGAGGAGCGAGCAGAAATTGTGCGCACACTCCTCACGCGTCGCGGCGTGCCGCTCGCATGCGATCACTCACTCTTTGAGGTGGCCGTCCGCGAGCGCGCTGATGGATATTCGGGCGCGGACCTCGCAGCTGTCGTGCGTGAATCCGGCGTACTTGCGCTACGGCGCACACTCGGCGCGCTTGAGGATATGGACGAGGGAGCTAGTGCAGGCAACATCAGCGTCTCACTGGATGACTTTGTGCGTGCACTCGAGAAGGTAACTCCAAGTGTCAGTCGCGCACAGAGGCGTAAGTACGAGGCCCTACGGGAGAAATTCGCAGGTATGCCAATGAGCGGTACTGCTGTTGGTGTGCCCGCCAAAAGGGAGGAGGCATCGGCAGACCGAGTCCTGTAAAGAGGGCTTGCCTTTACTACAGACTTTTCCTTCACCTAGCCCGGCGTACCCGGCTTATGTTGTAACCTGCGTCCCAGCTAGAGCCGGCCGCAGAGATTAGACCAAGAACACGATCCTGTGATCACACCGGCCTTGCGACGCGGCTCCGTTGACGCAGTATGGCATCAGAGGTTGGTCATGCTGGAGCAACCGGATTAGTTATATGGGCGCAACTATATGCCATCTAACCCCCGTCCCGACGACATCATGCCAGTTGCGTCGAATGACCTCCTGAAAACGATTCCTACCTGCTTTGCCACCTGCTCCATAGGTTACGATGATAGTCGACATAGCCTCCCCGCTAAGCTCGAGGCTATTAGTTCCGCAGGATTTTCAGCCATAGAATTATCCTTTCCGGACCTGCTGTCCTTCGCAAGGTGGTATCTCAATCGTGACGTTCCAGACACCGACTACGATGCGTTGTGTGTAACAGGAACAAAAGTTGCAGAACTTTGTGCACAGAAGGGCTTGCAGATTCTGATGTTGCAACCATTCGGTAAATTTGAAGGATGGTCGAAAAAGAGCGCTGAAAGAGAAAACGCGTTCAAGCGTGCGCGAGGTTGGATCAGAATCATGAAGGCGGTTGGGACGGATATGCTGCAAGTTCGTACACGTCCCCTTGCCCCTTGGCACGATCTTCTGAAGGACCTCAGATAGGTTCTAGCGACGCCGAACATCTCGACGCCTGCCGCATCGTATCTGATCTGCAAGAATCAGCTGACATCCTCGCCCCCTTAACTTTCGTGTCGCTTACGAAAACTGGTGCTGGTCTACGCACGCGCCGACATGGAAGGACGTCTGGAACATTGTGTGCGCCTTCGACAGGTCGAACATCGGCCTTTGCCTAGACACATTCCAGACGACTGGCAGCGAGTTCGTGGACCCGGGGAGTGGAAGCGGATTTGTCGAGGGCTCGTTCCTGCAAGAATTCCAGCACAGCCTCGACGAGCTGGCGCGCACCGTGCCGGAAGACAAGATATATCTCCTACAGGTCTCCGACGCATACAAGCTTCGCATACCGCTGGAGACCGACGCGTCGGGACAAAAACCACGCGCGCAATGGAGCACTACGTTCCGGCCCGTCCCATTTGAAGGATATCTTCCGGTCGTTGACGTGACAGTTGCGGTGTTGAAGACCGGGTTTCGTGGGTGGTTCTCCATGGAAGTATTTGACAGCGGATGGGACGGGAAGGGAAAGGAGTAGTACGACCTAGACGACTTCGCACGTAGTGCTATCGCAAGCCACCATACTGTAAGTTACTTCCGAGTCGGGAGTGTGAAAGCCGTTTGTGAATACGCCATGATCAACCGTCACTTCATTAATTCCCTAGTCAATTCTCAAAGTCCGAAACGTGTTGGTGCGAAATAAATGGTACGGACATTTTGCTCTGACACCTCTGGGCGAAGCAGAGGTGAAACGCAGGCCAAATAAGAAAATAAATATTGAGACCCGTAGGTCTACCACTCTGGAGAAGCGTGTCATCCTTGTGCAGGGGCCATGCTAATCTTCTCTGTATCGTTCCAATTTTTTCGTATGCCACCCCGAAGGGGGCGATAGCGTTTGGGAAAGTGCGTCAACTCAGTACGGAACTAAGTATTAGTTTTGAGCCGCTGGGCGGGTTCACGTCTCCACTCCTGTAGCTCATAATTAACTCAAATCTAGGCGTCGTGTCATCGGTCTGACGGAATACCGGCTGTATGGGACATGGTCTCTTTACACTCCGTATTCCGCTCGCAGATTCTACCTTTTATGAGTCTCCAACTCGTTTAACACCCGCGACGACCCGATCGTTCCTCCGCCAGAATTCTACTAGTATTTCTGCAAGCTTCTCAGGGTCGTCCTGTAGAGCCGTGTCAGCCATCCCTATCGAACTAAAAACACCGTAGAGGCGTACTTCATGCAACATGTGCCCCGTTCCGGGCACAACGCTCATCTGAAACTTGCCTTGCATCTGGCCGATCATGAGCTCCTTGTCGAGACGGTCTGTACCTGCCAGGACGAGGAGGCGAGCGGTGCGCGCGGACAGAAATGAAGACGAGAGGCCCTCGAACCAGCCTGAGCCATAATTAGTGAAGTAGGCGTTCAAAACCTTCGTCTGCTCACTTTCCCAATACGGGCCCGTCGACCCGAGTGGAGTCCGCCAGGTAAAGGGATGGGGGCGTAAAAAATTGGGATTCGAAGGTGCGGGAATGATGAGGGAAGGCACAGATATTCGTGCCGACATCGGATTGCGTATCTGGTTGGCGGTGACGCTTGAGATGCAGCGTAAGATAAACTACATGGCAATCTGAATGGAACGTACTGCCACTCGATGGCCTCCTCCACGCTATCGAACCCCGTAGGCCGTGAATTGAGGATCATGGGCATCATGGGAAGGGCTTCGAGAGCGGATCCTGTGGACGAGGCTCTGAGTGTCTCGAGAGACGAAGCGGACAGGCAATCCTTACCTTCAACGACGTCGAGCACTGCGACGCCACCAATCCGATACCTCTTCTCTTGCAGCATAGGACATGCGCGAACGACGACAGCACCTCCCATGCTATGGCCCGCAAACTGGCAATATAAATAACTCCGAAGGACGTGAAAAACTCAGCTCACGAAGATGGTCGGCGCGACGATCGGATCGGGAAAAACGACTTGGAGAAGGTTGACGGTGTCCTTAACGAGGACGTGGAGAGTAAGATCTTCATCGCTCGCACCGTCAATCGGCACTGTCTTTCCTGGTGTCCTGTTGAATTTTAATCATTCGTTTCAGCAGCCACAGCGTACCATGACGCCTCGCATCAAGCGATAATACGCCACACTCTCCGTTGGTTTGCGTAGTGACCTCTTTCGCGAAACACGCAAAGCTGAGCCCGGAGAATCCGGCGCCATGATGACAAACAAGGATAGATCCAGGTTCACCAGAGACCTTCGGTGCGGTATAGTAAATACGCGTCTCGAGCTTGGATGCGGGCACTGTGATCTGAAGAGCCTGCTCGAAATAACCTGCGGCTGACATCGGCGAGTAAGCAGGATTGGGCCTGTGGGGTCGACGTTTCTTTGTGCTTCGCGATGTAAGCGTACGCAAGTATGCGGAGTGGAATCGCCCTACCGTGGAGGCGGCATCGAAGCAGACGGTAGTGCACTGATGGAATCCCCCGTCTCATCTTCGTCCACTTCCACCATCGTCTGTTCGGGCGGAAGTCTAGGGAGCTTGGATATCCGTGCCTGCATCGCAGAGCGAGCTAGATCAGACATTATAAAAGACTTGGATGATCGTCGCTCAGGTGGTGTTCAAACACGAGAAGACCGTCGATGTCGGGTCTCAAGTAGGTGGACGATGACGTGAAGCGCGACGCGACACACGGCACGGTGCACGTGACATTCATCCAGGGGGCGCGTTGCTCACGATCTCCGATTGTTGACGACGTTTACATAGCTAGTCTCGCTCTGGTCTCTGTCTGCTGTCTTCGCTCGTACACCTTCGCCCCAAGATATTTACATTACACAATTGCTTCTCTCTGTTATTTTTCACGAGTATTCAGTACATGTCGATGCGACGGTCCAACAAGTCACACAAGGCGTGTGCTCCATTTATACCCCTGACGCGTTTGCAGGTCACTAAGTCTAGCCGCAGGTTCCAAATGTTAAGCTACGACCAGTGCAGAAGACCTCGTCGCGGCGGCGGACTCCACCTCCGTCTGTGACACCAGCCTCATCTCCTCCCTTGACCGAAGACCCGTCATCAAGTTACGTCGACCCATGTCCTCGGCCACTCAGAGGTGTGGTACTTTGTGCTACCGGAGTAGACAAAGTGCGTTCCGCATTATCTCTGCACTCAGCCATCCTAACCCTTGGTTGTCGTTAGTCCACTGTATTCGGTAAGGCAACCGAGATGGGCGCAAGCACAAACGTGGACTTTACCGACCGCATCACTCACCTCATCGCAGAGAGGCCTGGTGGTGCAAAATACTTGGTGCGTGGCTGAACGACGCGGCCTGGCTTTATGTTGAAGTATGTGCAGTGCGCGGTTGAGCGAAAGATACCTATCCTGAAGCCGTCTTGGATCCTGGATAACTTCGAGATCTGGTTGCGGGGAGACTTCTTCGATTTTGAGGAGGTGCCTTCTATTTTCTCTGCTTACGATCCATTCTCAAACTTTTGACAATTGCAGAGCATTGAACAACACCGTCTGCCCATCTTCGACCGCGTGATCCTCTGTCTCTCGGGCTATGAGGACATTCCAACCCGCACCGAGATTAACCGTAAGGTCACTCGGAATGGTGGTATATACGTCAAGGCCCTCGAACGTCCGGTTCGCGTAACACATCTAATATGCAGTGGCAGCGAGGAGACGGACAAAATGAAGTACGCTCGCAAGTTTAACGAGCGCAGGGAGGCTAATATCAAGATCGTATGGGAAGAGTGGTTTAACGATTGTCTAGAATACGGAGGTATGTCGTTGATACAGGCGCATATCGAGTCTACTCTTATGCCTGAGCAGGTCAGTTTGATGAAACTCCGTACTTGATAGAGAAGCCAAGACCGGAACCCAGAGCCATGACCCAACTCCCACCTCTCCCTCCGTCCATACAGCGTGTCATCCAACCTATTCCTATTAATCCTGATCCTCTACCAGAACCCGAACCTTTTTTTGCCGAAGAAGAGGAGATTGCACAAGCAAGACGCGTGCCGGCGGTAACTGTGCGAGTCTGGGAGACTCTTCTCAAGCATCGTGGTTTTGTCCAGCAAGGAAACAAGCTCGTTCGCGTGGAGTCCACTGCAGGCGCATCGGTAGACGATCCGATGACCGGCCCGCCTGAAGCATCGTCAGTTAGCAGAGCGGAGGGCGTGAAACCCTCACAGCGCACCGCAGCACCTGAGTCTTTACCTCCGGGCAAAGGCCAGAGCGCACTTGCAACATTTTCTCGGACCAAGTCTTTTGCCCCTTCGCGCCCAGAGACTGAGCTACCCAAGCAACCTTTCCGTCGCGCAACGTCTCTTATGCCTGTCCGGAACACGCCCACCCCCGAGCTTGCTCCCGTTCCAGAGTCAGCACCGTCACAGATCCAAGCCTGCGCCAAACCCGGCATCTTTTCTGGAATTCGTTTCCGTGCTCGTGGGGAAGCGAGGTCAACGAGTGTACGTGGTGCTGTAGAGGGATGCGGCGGCATTTGGATCGAGGGAGCTGACGAAGAGCATGAGGCTGACATCATCCTCGTCCGACTTGTCAGGTACGTCGCTCCTCAATATTGCGGGAAGAGTATTAACATTATTTTAGCGGAAGTGCTCTGTATCGCGCGGAAACTGACGAAGCCGAATGTACTAAGTACCGGACGGAATGCTGGATGGAAGCCTGCTTGGCCCGTGAACGCGTTTGTGCCGTGGACGAGCACATCTCTTTCATGCCGCTCGGCATCGAGGTACCAATCCCCAGTGCGAGCGACATTGTTCTCAGTCCATCTGGCCTCGACATCGCCGAAGATACTTGGGTCAAGCGGCTGACGCGTGCCTTAGGTGAATTTGATTGCGTTTCGATATTTCTTGTCCTCAACGACATGAACATTTAGGCATTTTGCATGCGCCCACGTTCAGCCGGGCATCCACGCATCTCCTCTGTCCTGCGGGTTCTGGTCAGAAGTTCAAGAAGGCGCATGATTGGGGCATTCCGGTCATCAGCATGGAGTGGCTGAAGCAGATGACAACAACTGGTACCGTTCCCTCCGTATTCGACTATCTAGTCTTGTACCCAGCTGGGCAGGGGGTACAGGCGAAGGGCAAACAGAAGGCGGTGAGAGGTGTCAATCCGAGTCAAAACGGTCAGCCTCCTACATCTTCACAAATTTTCCTCAGATGTGAACTTCTCTCCAACAGTCCCTGTGCATGCTCAGGCTGCCCCATCCGCTGCCGAACTACCAGCTCAAATGGCTACGGATATCGTCACAGAACGCATTGCAGACCCCGAACCATTTGGCCGGCAGACGCATCTGTTCAGCGGATCGGAGGTCGCTCCGGTAGGCGTTTTGCCCCCTCCCCGGACGCCAACGCATAGGAGCCCATCGAAGAAATTCTCTCCAAAGAGGCCATCACCAGCATCCTCCGTCAAGAACGTTCTTCCCATACCCGCCGACTTCAAGCTCGCAAATGCAGACGAGAGCGAGACGGAGCCGGAGGATGATTTACCGCCTCCGCCGTTGAGTCGCCAAACGGGTGTGCGGTCGTCCCATACTCCATCACCCATGAAGGTGCCGCTCTCGAGCCACAACAGCAAGCAAGTGACGCCAAAGTCATCGCCAATGCGCCCAGCGGTGTCGGAAGAGATGGCGCGCAAGCTGAACGAGACGCTGACTATTCTTGGCAAGCGCACATCCATGGAGGACGCAAGTACGAAAAAGCCTGGGAGGCCTGGGAAGCGAGCGCGACCACGGTCGAAGGTGTGTGCGTCTCCATTCTGCTTTTCCGGCGTGCTTCTGACCAACATGAGATGCAGCAACAGTCCGAACAAGCTCTCGCTGCGGCAGAACCTGCAGACGAGGCGAATTCCGATTTCGTGCTGTTCGAAGACGGCAATACGTCTTACCTTAGTGAAGCGCGCTCGCTTGCAAGCATGCGACCCGGGTTTGCCTACGAGGACGCGGCCCAACATCAGGAGCGCATCCGGCTCATGAATCTTCTTGGTGAGGGCAAGGGAGTTACGAAGTCTAGAACGAAGGCCGGACCAGCCCACAAGGCTACTCCACCCCTGGAACCGCCCAATGTCGAAATCACCGAAACTCCGGAGAGTGGCACATCTGGCGGCGAGGCGCAGAAGGGCGCAGGAAAACCTAGACCTAGGCCACGACCTGTCGGAAGAGCCGCGGTGACGGCAAAACGGAAGCCTGGATTTTAGTAAGGACGCGATCTCTGGTCTGTTCCATATAATGTCCATTCATTTACACGTCGTCATGTATCTATATTGTGGTTTTCAAGAATGGGCAACGAGTTCTCTGCAGGACGCAAGTACAAGGACAGTGCCATTCTCGACGCGTTCCTGCGCGTGCACAGTGCACGTGTTGGTAGGCGAAGCGCAAGACGCGACGTTTGAGACCGCCCTCGTACGGCCTCAGCGCCTCCGGACCTGCCAAGGAGACACGAGTATCCGTTGCCAAATAAGCAGTGCGGGATCGTACTAAGAAGGTATCGCAGACGAACATGTGCCTGCTCAACAGAGAAAACCATAGAAATCGATACAATCATGGCTGCATGGTCACTACTGCTGTTGCTGGGCTTGTTGCTGCTGAGCCTGCACCTGCTGTTGCTCGAGCTGCTCGAGCCTGCTGACTTGCCTGCGCGCTCCTCAGCATGGCGGACAAGTGGATCAGTGGATATACACACCTATCGCGCACGGCCTCCTGCCACCGCTGTAACTTCGCGATTTCGTTGACATGGAAGCCAAAGATGCGCGGCCGGTAGCGGTCCGCGCGAAGGGCAACCGTTGCCGTGCTGATGCCCTCCCCGATGCCCTCCCCTGCGCCCTCCCCGTCCTCTCTTACCCTCACCCCGCGTCGCCGTGCGTTTGCTGCGTCTTCACCTGCACCCGCAGCGCCTCCGCCGCGACTCGATTCGGCAGGACCGGTCTTAGGCGGGATAAGGTTCGGGTAGACGAGGAAAAGGAGGTGGGGGAAGGATGTGCCGAAGTACGCGCCATCTATCGAGCCGTGACGCGATGACTTGGGGCTGTAGATGTCTTCGCAGCGACCGCAGTATAGCTTGACGGACTTCTCATAGGGGACATCGGTAAGGCCGACGGGCAGGAGGGACTGCGATTGGCAGAGGACACGTGGGCAGCGACCGAAATCTGCCTTTTTATATTTCTCGAGCTAAGGGACAGGTCGACGGAGGCGAGGGACCGGAGGGATTACTACGTACCATCTTCTGCAGCCCTCTTGCAGTTACTATCCAACGGGCATGGATGAGGCCATAAAGTAACCGAGCCTGTATATCAAGCGAGCCGCGCAGATCGTCTTGGTAGTCTTCATCTGCTTATACAGTGAGTGCAGGTTCCCTAAAAGAGAGCGTGACGCACCAAGATTGTCCGTGATCAGATCCAGTGCCTGCGAGTAGTTCTGCACCTCGGTGTTTAGGCCGGTCAGGTTGAAGCGGTCAAGGATATAGTCCTCCTCGACCTCACAGAAGTACTCATTGCCTTTAGACGACAGAAACCACGATATCCACTATGCATCCCTCCCTGATTCCATTGACAGTACAGAGAACGATCGCGGCGGACGTACCGAGCTGTCGGCGGGGAGGCGTGAGCGAGAACAGCCGTGAAACGAAGCGATTGCACTTACTTTGTGTAATCGGAGTCGGACCCACTCGAGATGTCGTCCACTATAAGACGTTTTACGTCGTTAGAGACGTAGCTTGTGCAGCGAGAGCGTGCGGGAACACTGACTGGAGGAGAGGGCCGTCGACGTTCGAAGCAAAAGCCAGCCTAAGTTTACATTCGCACGGCACACGCAGGACGGAGTCACAACAGCTGGTGCCCACGAGGCTCGCGACCCTCGCGAACTTTGACAAGAAAGCATCAAATAACCATCATCGATAGGGTATGCTACGGGTGTACAGAATGGTCCCGAGAAAGAGAGATGCAAGAACTAAAGGAATATGTTTAACGGACGCTGAGAGGCCCTTAAGATTTTCAACACCGTCTGCTTATGCCGTTGCGAAGCTCTTCCTCTCTGTATGCACTATGTGGACTGATAACGCGGCGTTAGAAAGCATAGGCTTACCTATACTCGAACATCACCTGCACGCCGACAAAAAGTGCCGCACACGCACACAGGAAGAAGCGTAAACCTATGACAAGATCTGCTATTGAATAAGTCGCAATAATAATCTATTGGCCTACCTGCCCAGCTGCCCATAATCTGGCTAGCCATGTAAGACATACCATCCGTCCCGATAGCAAATCCAACCAGATTAGCGGTCATCATCATGAGGACATTCGCGACTGCACCCAGGGCGCAGATGTGCCTATACCACCATTTGTCTCCAAACTAGCAGCATAAATTAATCCCAGGAAGAACATGACATGAACAGGATGGTGCGTACTTGAGCCGACGTGAAGGTTTGTCGTGCCACAAGCTCCGGGAGGATGAATAGAGTAACGAGCCAGCCCCATGCAAGAAGCCGGAGAGACAAGTCGTGCCAGAGTGCGACAAAAGTGAAGACGAGCAGAGTCGACAGCACCACGCGCTTGCTGCCCCCCAGAGGTATGTGTATGTATCTGCGTTATGTCAAATATTTCATGCGCTCTGATTTCGATATGTCTTACCGGACGATCCAAAGGTTGTACGATCGGTGCCAGCTCCTCCAGAAGCCGAAAACGGAGTAGTTGTTAGCCATGCAGCGGACCATGTTCTCCGGCGGATCCATCCCGTCGAAAAGAGCCCACATTCGGAAGAATCGCCAGGGCAATAGCAGCTGTGCACGCCCATCCAGTAAGTAACAAATTATACGAGCCTGGACAGAGGGCCAACCTTGAGCCAAACAACGATCAGGTTCCAAAATCCGATCATGCTGAGTTCCGCAGGAGTATCGCCGATCCATGCATGTGCATCCTTGATCGCAACGACATACATGAAGTGTATGATAAATTCCATCGCGGCCAAAGTACCCAGGAAGCGTATCATGTACCGCAGTGTACTAGACATGGATACGTGTGCCGGTCGCTCAAGCTGTGAGAGGCATGAGTTCTCGAGTTTTGCAGTATGAGTCGAATATATACCTGCCACATCCAATCATTGAAGGTCATAATGGGCCCGCCGATGTAGAGCGGCGGGTAAAGCACATACGCCAGATAATTCCTAAACGAATATGCATGTAATGGATGACTTGTGGTCGTGCGCTGCTTATATATTAGCACAGAACCTGTCTTGGGTTGTACACATCAGACGGATGATATGAAAGTGCTCTAAACAAAGGACGAACGTCAGGCGTGCCAACGCGATTATGCGCCCAATAGTAGTCCATGTTGAAGGAAACCAGTCGGAGCATAGTGATATTGAATGTGACATGCCAGCGGGGGTAGGCACCTTGGAAACTATCCTGATAGGTTGTTTATTCGGAGGTGGTGAAGCATTGAAGCACAACCTCGTACCAGGAATGAGAACCTCTCAGAGATATCCCCGTATCTGTATCCTTCATATCGCTCGTTGGCGAACAGAACAGCAACGTTATATATCCACGTAGCCACGACCATCCATTTTGCACCTTTGCCTATACGAGTAATGGCAGAGTTACCGCAAAGAATGGCCAGCACCTTCATGGCGCTACTACCGTGCAAAGCAGCCAACATTATGAGGGAGAAGAGCGTATAGAAAGGAAGGAGATGCATGCGGTTAGGTATAGTGGGTGACGGTAATTTGGCCGAACGTATATAGATCGCCTTGAGGACGAAAAATATCGCAAGAAAGGCAAGCAGAGCCGGGATGTTCGACCGAAAGGATCGGTATTGCACGTCGCTGTTATCCTGACCGTCACTTTAGTTAAACTTTATCAGTTTGTTACACATGAACACACAAATTTGCGACCGAAGAGCCATCCTGGCGCAAGTCTGTGACTATATAGCCCATAATTGGAATGCGTCGCTGAAGGCCGTGTCGATTAGCTGGCATGGGGGCCACGGCAGGTCACGCACGCTGACTGAGGAGAATAGGGACGCAAACCATCCAGGGCACCGCGAGCAGAAATACCAGATAGTAGAAAAAGAATTCTGGTGTATTCCACCGAGCAGGTTTGGGCTCCTCAGACGCACGCGAAGGGGCGGGGACATCGACCGTTAGCCGCGTTATGCCTCTGCGGGTCGCATGCGAGCCGATTTTATTTCGTGAGAGCAGCGAGAGCGGTCGCAATTCTGTAGGCATATTGAGCCGTACTTCGCCAGACATCGAGCGCCAGGGGGTCTTCAAGGGTGACTTCACGCGAGGTGCATTGGGCTGACAGTGGTACTGGCGTCTCCGACGGTGAGAAGCTGATGCTGACCGTGACGGAAGCGACTTCAAGTTGCCCGCTGCGCGCGCGCGGACCAGAACATGGTTACTGTACATGGGACTGCTCTTGTTTTTGGGCCCCCATGACCTTAACACTACTCGTCGCTCCGACACAGCCTGCATGCCACACACCCATCCTGCATGGTGAAAGTCGCCTTTCTTGCCGTGCATTGCATCCGTATTGTGCCAGGACCCCGGCTTATGCCCTTAGAGGTCGGATCAGAAATCACGGTTTTTGGGCAAAAATGTACCTACCGATTTTGGCCATTGTGTATGCACAATGATCCAACCTCGGCAAAATTTCACGAAAATGTACGCATTGCGGATCCGACCTTCGTCAGGGCGCATTGTGTATGCACACGCGATCCGACCTTCGTCAAGGTGCATTGTGTATGCACATGTGATCCAACCTTCATTTACTTAGAATATGTATGTACCACTGATCCAACATATCTGATTATAGAAAGTGTCTGCACAACAATGGGACATCAATCTATTGCATAGCCTGGCAATATTGCAAACAGATCAAGTCTGCGCAAGGGAAGGTAGCAGAGGTAGTTATATAGCACCGGGACCAATATAATATGTTGTTGCCTTAGCTCAGTGGTTATGCGTGATCTTTTTGCGATGGCTGCTTGGGTTCGAATCCCACATGTGTCATCACACATGCATG